>JAUCMX010000004.1:5208987-5211487 GCA_033459395.1 Hemibagrus guttatus
GAGAGAGGGAAAAAAGAGAGAAAGGGAGGATGAGAGAGGGAGGATGAGAGGGGGGAAAGAGAGAGAGGGGGGGAGGATGAGAGGGAGAAAGGGGGGAGAGAGAGAGAGGGGGAGGATGAGAGAGAGAGAGGGGGGAGAGAGAGAGGGAAAAAAGAGAGAGAGAGGGGGGAGAGAGAGAGGGGGGAGAGAAAGGGAGGAGAGAGAGGGAGGATGGAGAGAGAGAGAGAGAGAGAGAGAGAGAGAGAGAGAGAGAGAGAGAGAAAGGGAGGATGAGAGAGGGGGGATGGAGAGGAGAAGAGAGAGAGAGAGAGAGAGAGGGAGGAGAAGGGAGAAAGGGAGGATGAGAGAGGGGGGAGAGAGAGGAGGAAAGAGAGGGAGGATGAGAGAGAAAGGGAGGATGAAGGGAGAAAGGGAGGATGAGAGAGAGAGAGGGGAGGAGAGAGAGAGGGAGGATGAGGAGAAAGGGAGGATGAGGAGGAAAGGGAGGATGAGGAGGGAGGATGAGAGAGAGGGAGGATGAGGGGGGAGGGGAGGATGAGGGAGGAGGAGAGGGAGGAGAGGGAGGGAGGATGAGAGAGAAAAAGGGAGGATGAGAGGGAGGATGAGAGAGAGAGAGAGAGAGAGAGAGAGAGAGGGAGGATGAGAGAGAGGAGGGGGGATGAGAGGGAGGATGAGAGAGAGAGAAAGGGGGATAGAGAGAGAGAAGAGAGGGAGGATGAGAGAAGGGGGGGGGAGGATGAGGAGAGAGGGGGGAGGATGAGAGAGAGAGCAAGGAGGGGGGGGGATGAGAGAGAGAGCAAGAATGAGAGGGAGGATGAGAGACAGAGAGGGAGGATGAGGGAGAGAGAGGGGGAGGATGAGAGAGGGGAAAAGGGGGGGGAGGGGGGGGATGAGAAAAACAAAAAGAGGGGAGGATGAGAAAAGAGGGGAGGATGAGGGAGAGAGAGGGGGAGGATGAGAGAGAGAAGAATGAGGGGGGGAGAGAGGGGGGAGGATGAGAGAGAGGGGGGGGGGAGAGAGAGGGGGGGGAGAAGAGAGGGAGGATGAGGGAAGAGGGGGGGAGGATGAGAGAGGGGGGGGGAGGATGAGAGAGGGGGAAAAAATGAGGGGGGAGGAGAGAGACAGAGGGGGAGGGAGGAGGGGGGGGGGGGTTTTGGAGAGAGGGAGGTTTGAGAGGGGGAGGGGGGGAAAAGAGAGAGGGAGGAGGGGGGGAGAGGGGGGGAGAGGGGAGGATGAGAGCGAGGGAGGATGAGAGAGAGGGAGGATGAGGGAGACAGAGAGAGGGAGGTAGGATGAGGAGGGTGAGAGAGAGAGGGAGGATGAGAGAGAGAGGGAGGATGAGAGAGAGGGAGGATGAGGGAGACAGAGAGGGAGGGAGGGAGGATGGGGGGGGGTGAGAGAGGGAGGGAGGAGGGGGGGGGTGAGAGAGGGAGGGAGGATGGGGGTGGTGAGCGAGAGAGGGAGGATGAGGGGGGGTGAGCGAGAGAGGGGGAGAGAGAGAGGGAGACAGAGAGAGAGAGAGGATGAGGGAGACAGAGAGAGGGAGGGAGGATGAGAGGGAGAATGAGAGAGAAAATATAAACCTTCTTTCATCTCTACCTCATTCTTCAATCTTTCCACACTGATCCTTTCCCTTTCTCTCTCTTTTTCTGGTATTCCTTCCTTTTCTTCCTTTATTATTCACATCCATCTCAGACTGGCTGGTAAAATGATACAAGATCAATATTGTGATTAATTTGTATTGTGAAAAGTATGCTTTTCTGGCATGCTGTGCCTTAATTAATTTATTGATTAAAGAAAATAATAATAATAATAATAATAATAATAATAATAATAATAATAATAATAATTCCTTTTTATTCTTTTCCCCCCTAAACCTTTACTTTTAAATTCTTTCTTTTTTGAAAACAAAAAATTACAGTATAATTTTAATTTAAACATTGAACACTGAGAGACACGAGAAGTCAGATGTGTATTAGCAATGTGTATAATAATAATAATAATAATAATAATAATAATAATAATAATAATAATAATAATAATAATAATTAAATAAGCATAAACTATTCAAAAATAAGATAATGTTAAGCTCAAACCAGTTGTGCTGTGTGTAAAAATTAGGATCATACGGTGGCTTGCGTAAGTACTCACCCCCTTGAACATTTACACATTTTCTCTGGAAACAAACTGTAAATTAAATAGACTTAGATGGAATATTAACCATATTATTTGCACAATATGCCCCAAAATTGAAGGTACAATTTCCATCACTTAAATTGGTAATTATACAAAAAATCTAACAAAAAGCAGACATTTCCCGGCTGTGGGAGTGTTCCTGAAGTAAACATGACTTCATATGGCTTTTTTTTCTTCCATAATCCCAGCTTTGTGGAGTGTCCATACAAAGGTTGTCCAGGGAACAGCTCTCTCGTCTGAGCTGTGGATCAGAAGCCCAAGAAGGCACAATCCTGGAAGTTGGTCTGACTTGTGGAGAATCCCC
>JAUCMX010000004.1:5216487-5277920 GCA_033459395.1 Hemibagrus guttatus
TATACGGAGGACAAGATGCAGACTTCAGCACAGACTTTTAAAGGTTAATATCCAAGTTCTGGACAAAACTATTCACTCCATCATTTCAATAAATACTCTTTCCAAATAAGTGCAGTACACAGCTTCATCTCCATCACACAGGTCCTTAAAAATGGATTAATAATTACTTTTTTTTTTTTTTTTTTTTTTTTTTTAAATGATTGACATTATAAACACAGTTATAAATGTGTGTTAAGGCTGTGAGTATTAAATTGTCTTAAATTTACATATTCTTAGATTTTAGATCATAATGTATTTTAGTGAACGAATAAGTGAATTGCTTGATTGACTATTTTATTTTTAATAGTTTTATCTATCTATCTATCTATCTATCTATCTATCTATCTATCTATCTATCTATCTGTCCGTCCATCCGTCCATCTATCTATCTATCTATCTATCTATCTATCTATCTATCTATCTATCTATCTATCTATCTATCTATCTATCTATCTATCTATCTATCTATCTATCTATCCACCCTTCTGTCCCTCTATCCATCCATACATACAGTTGTGCTCAAAATTATTCATACCCTTGGTATTTTTATAGTGTTTTTGAATTGTCTTCTGTGATGAATGAGTTTCATAATACTTTCATATATTTAATATGTGAAAAGCAACTGAGAGAAAAACATTCATTGTCTACCGCTTATCCGAACTATTCTCGGGTCACGGGGAGCCTCAGGCGTCATTGGGCATCAAGGCAGGATATACCCTGGACGGAGTGCCAACCCATCACAGGGCAATTTAGAGATGCCAATCAACCTACCATGCATGTCTTTGGACCGGGGGAGGAAAGCCCCGAGGCACGGGGAGAACATGCAAACTCCACACACACGGCAGAGGCAGGAATCGAACCCCCAACCCTGGAGGTGTGAGGCAAACATGCTAACCACTAAGCCACCGTGCCCCCTAGAGAATAACGTGATATTTAAAGAAATATGACATTTCAAGGGTTTTTATTGACAAATATTCAAAAATCACCAAATTCAGAATTATTCATACCCTTTAGATTACAATGTTTCAGTAATCAATATAAAAGCCTTTGTTCTTAATGATGGCCTGCAAATACTTCTTGTAGGTCTCCACAAGATTTCTACAGGTCTGCTGCGGAATGTTTCCCCACTTGTCCTTTGCAAAAGCCCCCAGTTGTTGGAGATTGGAAGGCTCCCTAGCCCTGACCTGGATCTTCAACTCTCTCCGCAAATTCTCAATTGGGTTCAGGTCAGGGCTCTGACTTGGCCACTCCAGAACATTTATGTTGTTGTCTCTGAACTATTGCTTGACCACTCGTGCCGTATGCTTCGAATCATTATCCTGCTGGTAGGTCCAATTCTCTGGCAGGTTGAGCTTGTGTGTTGACAACACCAGGTTTTCAACAAGAATCTTGAGAGAGTCCTCCTTTTTATGATACCATCTACCTTAACAAGGTTACCTATACCACCGGCATAGAAGCATCCCCATAGCATGAGAATAATTAAAGCTTTGCCCCCTTAATTATACTTTACAGAGCAGGTGTTACCATTTAACATTAATTATGCCTTAATTGATTAGACCTAAATTGATGAAATTTATTAGTCACTGGAGTGTGAAACCATCTGCACTTTCACAAAAGAAGGACTTTTTTCTGAGATTGGGAATAGGGTATGATTAATTTTGAACAGGCTCAAAAGAGACTCTCTGGCCATATCTATTGGTATACAAATGAAGTTTAGCTAACATATGTGGGTTTGTTTATAGCAACTAATATATATTGAATACAATGGAAGTTTCACCAAAGAGGTTTTTAAAAATGAAAAAAAATTAAAAAGTATTGATTTGTCCAAGGGGTATGAATAATTTTGAGCACAACTGTACATCAGTATATGATTTTTTTTTTTGTCATCTCACACACACTGGATTAAACCAAGGCTACTGTATGTAACCCTAACCCTATGTATGTGTGTGTGTGTGTGTGTGTGTGTGTGTTTTCGCATAAGCACACTGACTGCATGATTTCTGAGCCAGTACTTGTTGAGAATTGCTATTTTCTTCCCGTAGGGCAAACATAAATTGGCAATTTTCCTTACGCTTGTTGTTTTGGAGCATGATTTTTATTTGATGTCTCACCCCTGCTCGTTTGGTCTTGGAAGCCGACTTGAAAACCTTTGCATTCAAATTGAGGAAAACTGCAGACGTGTTCGATATGCCGGGTCAGATCAACCTAGTGCTCAGATCCTCACATGGTAACAACCAATAGAGACCTTTCTGTAATGTAGCTTGTAGTTTTTTACATGGAAGTTTATTGATATTCTTAGCTCATGTACTAAAACTGGAAAAGAACAGAAAAAAGTAAATCTTAAATAATAACTAAAGACATTTTAAGCCATTTTTAAGCTTCTGTTATCAAATCAGCTGATTTGCAATAATTAAACCTTATTGCAGAAAAGTGACCACATTATTGATACTATAATGTCATGTTGCCCCGCTCTTTGTAATCAGTCAGATACTATCAGGAACAACTCCAAATGCTACTTAAGCACTAAATGGTCTCTGACCCAACACCATCGATGCTGGAAGTGTAAAACCTCAGTACGTCTCTCGAGTCAATAAAGGACAGATGAGCTCACGTTACACAGAATTACAACAAAATGTGAACAGCAACTAACAGCTTCGGTCCTCACAGCAGGAAACAGCTCCCAGGCTGCTCCATTAGCCGTCATTACATCTGTATTAACACAACTAAATCAAAACATTTCTTCTTGTGTTCGGATAAATCCATAACCGGAGCAACTCTAGACTCACTTGTGTTTGTCTGCCGATCTTCTCCGATGGCCCGAATGCTTTTATCTGTGTGCACATGCTGCATTACCCTTTTGTAAATGAATGCGCTGCAGAAATGACCTCTTTCTTCTTTTCTTCTAGTAGAAAGGGAATTTAGGAAGAGAGTAATAAATAACATTTTATGAGTATAGCACTTTTTTTTTTTTTCATTTTTCACGAAATGAAAATCCGGACCTAGGTTTAGATCACTAATGAGCGAGCCGGAGATGAGGGAGGTGGAGGGGGATAAAAAAAAACCTCCCTGAGATGAGTTAAGGCAGAAACTCAAGTGGAACATGGGATAGTGGAATTATAATTGTATATAGCAGAGGCAAGAGGTACTGAGTGTGCTGAGAAGAGGTGAATAAGAGTCCTGGGTTGAACACAGGACAGTGTTAATGATTACAGCAGCAGCTTGTAGATACAGGAAGTATACTACACTATTGAGGTCTAGTCTTTATTTGTGCAGCAAAAAATGAGGAGTTTCTTAAATGTTGAATATTTATTTCTAATTCATATGAAAAAGACTGTCCCAAATACATCGACACATTCATTACATGAAAAAAACAAAACAAGAATTGAGCTAACCGACATCTGGAACGATCAATCCTTTCAAAACTGATATTAACTGATGCTTCCTGGAAGCCCCACCCACTAACTCCGCCCACTAACTAATGTTCAGTGTATTCTATTTATTAATAATTCTATTCATTAATTAATATTAAGAGTGTTAACAGTGAAAACGGCTCAAAAACTATTCTTTTTCTACAGAAAATTCCAGAAAGACGGAACAAAGATTTTGAATCATAAGCACTGACAACAATTTAACACTTTACAAATAATGCTAATGGCAATGCTAATTAGAAAGTGATCTAATACGCTGTTTTTTTTTCTTTGCAAACTGCACAGCTTTTAATATTATTACACCTCCTCTACTCTCCTTAAACCTGAAATAGTAGAAATGCTGATATTCCTCTTTTTAAGGCACTTCTGGACGATTAAATTGTTTCTGCGATTTAGAGAGTTTCGAGACGAGAAGAAACAGAAAATCGATCGCTGAGTTAGTTTAGGTATAATGCTCTCCAGCAGAGCACACACTTCTCTAATAACTCCTCACACCGCTGATATATCGCTCTGCTCGCATCCTCACATTGTAACCCAGTGGCATGTTGCTCAGAATTCATTCAGCTGTCTATCTCCAGGCGGCTTCAGGTTCCGAGAGTATCGTGGGAGGTATTACATTCAAACGGGTATAATACACCTTTTGAAAAGGTCCTTTCGTCCATGCGAGAAAGCCTGAATAAAAAATCGGCAGGCTTTCTGTGCGTGCAGCCGTTTTTATCTTTAGAAGAGCCGCACGGTGAATAAGGAGAGATGTGAAAGAGATGCACTTGTGGTGTCTCTATTGGTATGCTCAAGCACAAGAGTAGCTGATATCAGCAGGTAAATATAGAGCTAAGCGGGGAGTATGGAGCTAAATGTCATTTTGTTCTAATGCTCACAACTTTGACATTTAAATGGTTCTGGCATTTGATTGTTTTTTTTTTTGTTTTTTTTGATATCTTAGATAAATCACAAATAAATACACTTTATCACAGATAAATGTCAAGTAAATATCTTTGGTTGAGGATGAAACGTATTTACTTGGTTGCTTAGAAGGAATCTTAACATGTTTATAAGTTAACTCAAAAGTCACTATGGTGTAAACTGGAAAGTAATGGGTTTTTGTTTTTTCCTCATTATGACCTCTTATGTGTTGGACAGTTAATTTCAATGAATGTGTTTTTTGTTTGTCCCACAAGCTTCATGTCTGACTAGTTGCTACTACATGAAAGTTAAAACCTTCTACTTGTGTGACTTTGGCCACTCGAGACCTTTAGTCTCAACTGGATTCCTTAGGAAACTTTTTGGCAAGCTTTCATAACAGTCAGTCAATCAATAGGGCACCTCCTATTCATATCTGTGTTTGTGTTCTGTCTGAAGACTATGTTCCTATTTATCTACATCCCTGTTACATACACCGATCAGGCATAACATTATGAGCAGTGAGAGGTGAAGTGAATAAGATTGATGATCTCCTCATCATGGCACCTGTTAGTGGGTGGGATATATTAGGCAGCAAGTGAACATTTTGTCCTCAAAGTTGATGTGTTAGAAGCAGGAAAAATGGGCAAGAGTAAGGATTTGAGCGAGTTTGACCAGGACCAAATTGTTTAGGCTAGACCACTGGATCAGAGCATCTCCAAAACTGCAGCTCTTGTGGGGTGTTCCCGGTCTGCAGTGGTCAGTATCTATCAAAAGTGGTCCAAGGAAGGAACAGTGGTGAACCGGCGGTCATGGGCGGCCATTTTGGGGCGCAAAAGCCCGTGTGATCCAATCCAACAGATGAGCTACTGTTGCTCAGATTGCTGAAGAAGTTAATGCTTCTTAGTTAATAAAGGAGGACCAGTACAATATTAGGCATGTGGTCATAATGTTATGCCTGATCGGTGTATGTGCTGCTAGTTATTCATAGACAATTGAACAACTGTAGGCTAGGTATCTAAAAATTTAAAATATTTATATGAGAGCGAAATGTTGACATTTTGTCCATCTCTGTGTTGTCTGAACAGGAAAAAGGGAATTTCAGAAGCGTCTGTTCTGCAACTGGACTGGAGGATATAAATGGACCACAGCACTGACGCTCAGGTAATTCACATCGTCAACTAATATAAACACCAAAAATATTCTGAGTGAATTCTTATTATTATTTTATATTTATATATATATATATATATATATATATATATATAATATAATATAATATTAGTCCACTACACTACATTTGATATGGATATAATTTGAAAGATGATTTGAGAAAGATGTAAGGAATTCGTTGTCTCCTGGTTTCATGCAGCATCACTCTGGGTGGGTTCGGAGCTGACCGCTTTTATCTGGGTCAGTGGAGAGAGGGACTGGGTAAGCTCTTCAGCTTTGGCGGACTGGGCATCTGGACCCTCATCGACGTCCTCCTCATCGCCGTGGGTTACGTAGGGCCTGCTGATGGATCGCTCTATATTTGAGATGTAAAGTGACATTACAAAAGGTTTTTTTGTTTTTTGTTTTTTTATACAGAAAGGGAACTGGACTGGATGTGTGATGTGAGATTAAGCTTGAGCTGGTTTTCTCACCACAATTAGGCTACAGGAAAACATTATGATTGTGTTCATATAAAAACACAAGGTGTAGCTTAATATCACTACAGGGGAACGACTTCATAGCTGTCTGCATGATTCCCAGTCCTAGTGCACATACGAGAGATCTCGTCGGTTATGAGAGAAACTCTCGTGCTCGGTTTGTGCTGAGCTGTATGAAGGAGTGTGTCAGAAAAGACTTGGAAAGATCCTCGACTTCATCCTCGACCTCAGACTAATCGTAATGCCAATTTGTATCTTAGAGCTGCTTGAGTGGTTTCTTCAGTCTTCTAGAGACAGGAAAATGAGTTGTAACTAAAAGCATGGGGGGGAAAAATACGCCTGGAAGCGTCCCCATGGAATCTTTTCGTCTTTTGTTGAAAAGAAACAAAAACTTCAAGGTGTGCCAGTGACATTATGCTGTTACGCAGTAACACCGTTCAGCTTGTGTGTGTGTTGTAATGTTTGTATATAGGCAGTAATTGCACCACAATTGTACCACTATTTATTTTCTTATTTCCTTTTTTTTTTTTTTTTTTTTTTTTTGACCAAATAAGCTCCTGAGAAGAGCAAATGTTTATACGATATGAGTTCTTCAGGTTCGTTAGGTTTCACCAAGCAAATATATCGTCTCTGATGTGTTTTAAAGGATCGAGCGCATCACACGAGGCATGAATGCGGAGTAATTATAGAAATAAACCATGCAAAAATCAGACCATGAACAATATCGTGTACTCTTTTATGATGAATATGCACAAAAGGAACTCCTGGGAATTGGCACCGCAGAGCACGGTTTGTATAGCGTTAGATTATGATCATTGTGTCCATACATGGCTGTGGCCTCATCTTAGAATAAAGGAAATCATCAGCAAAGTCACCAAAGGATGTGTAATTATCTCACAATGAAAAGGATAATTGTTGAGATAGTAGTAGTAATAATAATAGTGGTGAATAGAACTTTCCGGAACAAAGTACAGAAAAGATATTAAGTGTGTAAAACTCATAAGCAGATTATAATGTCCAGATTTTGCACTGGACTCATGTTTCTCTAGTGCTGACCTATAAATATCAGCCTCGTAAACTGTAATCTTTCTCTTTGTAAGCTGTCAGTGTGCCAGTGCTGCTGTTTGGAAAAGGAAAGCAGGAGGCGGACGTCTGTGCGTGCCAAGTGAATGCTGCTTCACCTTCTGCATTCCGAACACACACTCGATCTACTCAGCCAGCGTCTCACGAGAATCTCGCGCTCCAATATTTATTATTCCTCCTATCTGATGCCATTGGGCCTACGCCACAGAGAGAGAGGATTCCTCTCTGTGTTCAAAGATACAAACTGAACCGTTTGGCATGTTTTAGCAGAGGGCATTCACCTAAGGAAAAAGAAAAACCTCTCTGTTTTGGGTCTTTTGAATCCTTGAAATCTTCTCACGATGGCTGGTAAACAAGGAGCAGATGAGTTACTTGGCGACGAACAACTAAATATCCAAATATAAAATTTCTAAAATAAAAGTGTGGCCTGTTCTCTGCAACAAATGGTCAGGTGTGAAAACAAACTTGGCAGGATAAATAATTAATTAATCTAAATAAGATTTTGGTTTTTATTTATTTGTTAACTTCAGAATGTTTTTTGGTCTATTATTCCATGCCATGTGTGGGATAGATTTAGGGTGGTGGATCTGGAGATTATACCACAACACTTGGAGCAAAGAAGGATACACCTTAGATGGGGAATTTCTCAATCATGGAGAAACATGTACACTCCTTCACTAGGCTCTAGGTACAAGTTTAGCCAGTCAGTTTAGTAGCACTGGCATGTTTATGGAAGGGAGGATGAAACCAGACAACCCAGAGAAAACCCACTCCTCCACTGGGAGAACATCTGAAACTCCATGAAGACAGTAACCCAAGGGCCAAATTTTGATGGCTAGACCACTGGATCAGAGCATCTCCAAAACTGCAGCTCTTGTGGGGTGTTCCCGGTCTGAAGTGGTCAGTATCTATCAAAAGTGGTCCAAGGAAGGAACAGTGGTGAACCGGCGACAGGGTCATGGGCGGTCAAGGCTCATTGATGCACGTGGGGATGAAGCCTGGCCCGTGTGATCCGATCCAACAGACGAGCTACTGTTGCTCAAATTGCTGAAGAAGTTAATGCTGGATCTGATAGAAAGGTGTCAGAATACGCAGTGCATGACGGGTCAGGGCTGTTTCAGCAGCAAAAGGAGGACCAACAATATTAGGCGGGTGGCCATAATGTTATGCCTGGCCTGTGTATATTAGTCAAGCAGTCATGACACTGCGCATGTTCAGCTCCTCAAAAGCAGAATTTGAGTGTGGATCTTCATGCTCTTTGGGTCTTGATTGCAAGCAAAGGTTATTCTAACCCCTATCGAAGGGTGCTTCAGCTCTGCTATTATTCATCTCAGCCTCCTAAAATGCTCACTCGATGCATACTGATTGGAGAGATAAAACTCTAAAAACACCAGATAACGGTCTCTAGAGCATGGTGCGGTAAACAACACACACCCAGCGGATGGAAACAACTGGAGCTCAAAAGAGAACAGCCAGAGAAAAGATATATTTCAAGCTGACAGGAAAGCTATGATAAAATAACCACTTTTTACAAACATGGAGAGCAGGAAAGCATGTCAATGAGCAACCTGTTGAAGACGATGAGCCAGAAACACGAATCTGAGGCTGGTGAATGTACATGGAGAATATTAAACACTTCAGCACAAGATCCAACCCGAGCAAGATGTTCCATTTCCACGCTTCAGCCCAAGGCCTTCAGTGAGGATAATGTCAGCTCGCCTGCTAACAGCGTCTTTCACACACTCACTCCCACTCACTCCTCTGCAAGCTGAGGGTCTGCTGCTGACTGCACCTCAGCCTCTGATCAGTTTCTCCCCGTGACACCTCCACTCAAGCCTGAGACTAATTAGAGGAGGAGAGCGATGAGTGGGTGCGCTACAAATCTGCAGTCGTAGCTTTGTGAACCGATCGTTAAGTAGTGCCAAGTTTGGTTCAAGTCAGCGTCTCTCACACACACACACATCTACATCCACCCATGAGTTCAACATCGTGATTTCATTGAGGGAGGCTTGGCACTGGTGATAGCTTCCTGCCTGATCGATTGAAAAGAAAAATTACAATCCTCTGCCAAGTAATTTTCATGTGCATTGAATTTTGGCTAGCGGGCTAAATTATTCTTTTTGTTCAGGTGCGTTATGATCTTTTACCTTCTGATACTTTACACCTTTTACACGTTCTAAGATTAGCAATTACTTCCAATCGAAGGAAAAGACTAGACTCCCACATATCAGGCTTCGTTTTTCAAGCTGAAAACGATTGATTTTATTCGGAAATTGTTCCCATGGCCATAGAAGACGTTTAAGCCCTTACAGAAACGTCAGTCTCCGTGCCAAAAAAAATAAAATCGTGGTTTTCAGAGACTTCACTTTAGTGCATTTGTACTAAAGTGTTTATTCCCCACAATGTCACGATTATTTTTCTACATTTTTCACCTAAGGTTATCTGTGTACTTAAATTCACACAATTTCACTTTTGTCATGTGAATAATATATGATATTTTGGGGGGGGGGGGGGGGGGGGGTGATCACGTATGCAAATTTTGCAAAAACTCCATGAGGGAGTTAGGTTGGAAAAACGTTTGTATCGTACGAATGAGCCTGAGTTTGTGTAAATTTCCATTTATACAGAGACTTATTAATGTGAAAACTATTGCTTCGCTTTAAATCGTATAAAATGTTGAGTTACGAGTCAGAAAAGAATAAAGGGACTAAGAGTGTGTGCACACACGCATGTGCTAACTGATGTGTTGTAATGTCTGGGCTGCACGACCTACTAAAGATGTACATTTTCACCATTTAGTTATTTTCAGCTCTGTGAGTTTTGCCCTTTATGGGCACTCAGGAGTGTCATGAACGTTGACTAGTGATTGGTATTTCCTGTTTCCAGGACCAGGTTTTCAATCTAACTGGAGAAAAAAACAGACAACAGCATTATTGAAACATGTCAGTTGAAGTCAGAGCTCAGCAGAACCACAGTAGCGGTCACTATTTTTGGTCCATTTTATCCCCCGGCTGTAATTAAAGCAACATGGGGCAAGAAAGACAAGCACCCATGTTAATACCTCATATAGCCTGGGCAATTACGCCCACTAAAAAAAAGTTTCTCTCCTGCATCAACTCCAGCCTGCTTTGCTCATTGTTTCCAACAAAGGCTTTTATACAAATTGCATCAGGAAAGGGACCGAGACAGATTCTTCCCTCAAAAAAAGATCAAAACAGCAACAGTGCTCAGACGAAGACTTTCAGGACCGAAGGTTTCAGACCACAACACTGTGCTATTAGTACATTCTGCTTTCAACACTCTTTAGAAAGAAAGCAAGCTAGTCTAGAGCTGCAGACCGAGGCGGACACTGTGTACATGATTATTCCGAGTTCCTGCGATTTAGTTTGAGTGTAAAATGACCCCTGTGGCATCAGCCTTCATTATCTGAATGAAAGTCGCTAGTCATTATCATGATTCGCTAATGATCTTACATTGTGGGTTATTTAGCTAATTTGACACGACTAGCAAATTAGGAAAATGAAAACTATTGTGCATTATTCTGACCATGATTTTTTTTTTTTTTTTATAGAAGACTGAAGGGGGGGGGGGGACGGGACTTAAAATAACAGGCTTCCCGACAAATGCTTGAAATCTTTAACCTTCAACCTGAAGAAACTGTTCATCAGCAAGCTTCATTTTTCCCCCCCTCCACCTGTCAAGCAGTTGCTATAGAAATGTAAAAACGATACCCTTTTCACAGTGGGGAATTCATTAGAGTCAGGGGTAATGGAGCAGTACAATTGGTGGTTTGCAGCCTCACAGCGTTTCTGATTCAGCCCACGTTCCACAAATCCTGGTAAGACCTCCGTCCATCTGTGCCGCATTTACGCCCTGTGTGCTCACCGTTCAAGAGCCACCGAGCTGAGCAGCATTGCAACTGGCAACCTACAGTGTCGATTTTAGAATAAATCGGAGCGACACATGATTGCGAGTCTACCAAGAAAGGATTGAAGACGGGGAGGGAAAAAAAAAAAAAAAAAGCTGCAGTTAGGGGTTTAGATTGCGCTCTTGCCAGCAGTGCCTCAATAAATATCTAAAGATTATGTTCATTCTAGCTTTGAGCAAACAATTATTTGAGTTCGTCTTCAGATTGATGTGCAGCGTGGAACAGATCATGAACTGCCGCTGGTGATCCCAAAGCACCACACTTTTGATAAGATTAACATAATGAATACAAATAAGTCACAACACCACGGCTTGAAGGGTTTTGAAGAGGAAATGAACACCAGATGAATGGCATTGCAGTGATTTATTTTGTACAGTATGAAATGTGCACTACTTTGCCTCAACTGTAAAGGCAAAAGCAAAGCATATTTACACGCTGGAGCCAGGCTGGATACCTCACTACCTCCCGTCTGTTACAGCCTACACTGAAACTAAAACACAGGATTCAGAGTCCATATACCACATCCCTGCTAAAATAGTAATCCCTTAAAAAAGACCACCACAGTTCAGAAAAGGCAGAAAAGAATTAAAAAACAAAAAACAAATTAAAATCTAAAAATTAATCATTTTCTTAAGCGATTACTATTCAAGTCTAATTCCAGGAAAGAATCTATGGCCACAATATTTCATTGCTGTGTCTTTTTGGGTGTAACAAGGCATTAAGTGAGCCATCAAATCCACATGCCTAAACCACTGTCCACATCAAAAACAATATTTTTTTAAATCCAGTATGGAATGACTTGACCTTTGCACTCATCCCTTTCTTGTAATAACGAACCAAGTCTCCTTATATAAATGTCCATATAAAACAAAACCAAAAGAAATATCCATATAAAAAAAAAATCATTAATAACAGACTACGATGTGCAATAGATCAGTGGTCCATTTTTGCAGAATGATGCTTCACCGTGATGACGGTGTGGTGTACGATGCTTAAACCTCACTGCTATAGTTCAGTGCTGTCGTTTTGGGAGAAGAAGTGAGGCTCCCCCTGGCTCAAGTCAGGTTTGAGTGGCTGCAGATTTACCCCGTTCTGCCACCAAGACTGCATGAAACCCACGAGTGCCATCCGGCCCCCTGGGCAGACGCACAACGCCAGGGGGAAGGCCGTCTGCGTTCTGGATCTTTCTGCCCAGCATGGGGCTCCCCACTGGGCTGCTCTCCTGACTGGCCACCTGCTTCCTGCGCTGCACCCATGGGCTTCCTGAAGGAGTCAAGCTGCTGTCCGAGGAATAATCAGCCCAGCGGCGTCCAGCCTCAGGACTCAACCTGCCCTCGCTGGCAAGGGGTGAGCGGGCGTTCGGAGGCGCTTTGCGCTGAGCACATGGGCTGGCTCGTGGGCTGTTCCACGGGCTGGAGCGAGGAGACACAGCCGGGCTTAAGTGGAAGCCTCCAGGGCTCAGCTTGTTGCATGAACGTGACTTGCGGCCGAGACGAGGCGAGGTGGGGTTACTTTCCGTTTCAGAGGAGCTGCAGGCAGAGTCATCTCCGTGATACTGAAGCTCACGTACGCGGCTGTTCAGCGAGCGGCTCTTGCGCAGTCCTCCTCCCCCGTTTCCATTCTCCTCCCGCTGCCTCTCCTTGGGTACCTTCTTTTTAGGTGGCTTGGTGCCAATCAGCACCACCTTGAGCCCCATTGAGCCCTTCCCATCTCCCTGCTGACCTGAGTAAGCCTCGTGGGCCTTCACAGCAGCCTCCACCTCCTCGAACTCGACGATGGCACACTCCTCAGTGCCCAGCTGCGAGTAGCGCCCACTCAGCTTTTTCAGATCAGGTGGCAGGTCTTTGCCAGGCTTCAGCACACGCACTGAGGCGATCGGGCCGTACGCACCAAAGGCCTTGAGCAGAAGCTCCATGAGCCGCTCCTGCTGGGCTGGGTTCGCCCCAGGGCTCCCGTCTCCAGCCCCACCCCCACCTGCCAAAGCCACACCTAGCTCAGGCCAGCGCTGTAGCTCACTCAGAAGTAGCATGCGGCTTGGCAGAGACTCACTGGCAAACACCGGCACGCTCGTCCTACGGCGAACTTTCCGACCTTCTTCATTCAGCTCCAGCAGGGTGGAATGGCGCAGTGCGTACGCCGTCGTCCTCCAGTCCCTCGTCAAGTGCTTTACCTGAGAGAACAGGATTGACAACACATTTAACCATTTAATTTAAGAAGTCATATCATCAAAAAACAAACAAAAAAAAAAAAAAAAAAAAAACTCCGAGGTTCTCTGACTTCAAGAAACATGGCGGTTTAAGCTACTCATCTAGTAGTGATCAGTTCATTATGAATGCCATTTTAATGTATAGATAAATCTCAAATGTATGACCTAAAGAGACAGGTACACTTCTGTTAAAACCTCCATAATGAACCTGATTACCACATTGTGCAAGTGCAAACCTGGTACACGGAGGTGTCAGACATGACTGGCACAGGCAGGACAAATTAAAAAAAAATAAATAAAACGAACATCCCACGCAGTATTACCAATTACCTACAAGGTTACCATAGCCACTTCTCACTTGCCCCATAATAATTATAATGATTAAATTAGGCCCAAATGACAATTCTAGTAAATCTGTTACACATTTGAAAGGCTGTAATAAATCCAGCCTCTGTCAAGTTGTGTGACCGTTGACTTCCCATTCGGATAATCTTCTGAGACTTGCATCAGAAGCAGGAGCAGGAAATAAAAGGGGAAGTCAGAATGCAGGCTGCAAAAGATAAGCAACCAGAACTGCTTCGGTAGCACTTTTAGAGCTCCTGTATTGTTCAAAAGATTGTACATCTGCCTAAAAAGGTTAATTATATGCAATTCCAATACCATTCAGCTAGGACAAATACTGTTATTCTAAAATGGTTGTTGTAGAAAGATTGTAGACATTAAACTATGACTTATGGCCCTGGATATTTAAGATGGAGATCTATTTATATTAAAAAAAAAAGCCAGTGCCATTGAAAAGCCATGATTGATGGCAAGCATTTTGTGCATCTCTGAAACACAGCCTTTCTTGAACACATGATTCATATACCCAATTGACAGCTTATGCAACAGTTGCTGGTTCTCCCGGATGCAGCAATAGATTCTCAGAGCAGATCCGCACTCACAACCGACCTTTTTGAAAGATGTAAGCAGCTTGACGCTGACAAAGCCAAGCTTATTGCGCCGGACGTGCTTGAGCAGGAAGGCGTCGTGCTCCAGGTTCTCGTCGGACAGGTAGTACTCGATCTGAGCTATGAGCTTCTGGGTCAGTTCAGGGTCCGGGGGCTGCCAACTATCCTCCTCCAGCTCACCACCACTCGTGCCAGCACCGCTGTGAAAGAAAGGAAATAAGGGTTAGGCTTAAACATGGAGTCTTCTGAAACATGGAAAGACTCTGAAGGAAGCTAGTTCAACATGTTTTTGTCCACAGGCCTTCAAAAAAGTCAAACCTTCTCCATTTGACATTATAGTGGCAGCTTCAGTGATGTGCCTCAACAGGGGATTGTGCACTCAAAACAAATCAGCACTACAATCTTCCCTGCATCAGCTTGCAATTTAAAAAAAAAAAACACCTGCTCATGATTACACCAGTTGCCTACTTGATGGTTCAGAATAAGGACCAGGAATCAAATTAAAAAGGGATGACTCATTGGCTTTCTGTGGACTCCTACGCCCTTTATAAGCTGGATGTAGACGAGTGAAAACAAACATTCACCACGTTCAACAAGTGAATGGCAGGAGGAAACACTTCACAGTTTAAAGGCACTTGAAAAATTAAATATAGATAAACAATGATTAACATGTAACCAAAGGCTTTTAAAAATTACTCCCTGCCAAAATGCATGCTAAGAAAAACAAACCAAACATACAACTACCACCATCAATACAGCTCACTGTGTCCACTATGAAGCCTTGTATTTATCTGTATGTAGTCCTTCACAAGCAAGCAAGAAAACCTGCAACAACTTGCCAAAATAACTCGCTCTGGAATGAGGTAGTGCATTTTGTAGCAGTTCCCCAATCCTGCTCAATGACTTCACATTTTAGTATTTGCTCTGTACCCACACATCCATTTTCAGCCTCACTACATGCTTGTCTGATTTTCTTTTTTAAAAGAGGTGAGTTGGGTGTGTATGGGTGGAGAAAAATGCTTTTTATAAAAAGCACAAATCACTAGAACTGGGAAACAATGGCCATAAAAAAAAAAAAAGTGTCAACATCCTCCTACACAAGCATGTGTGTGTGTGTTTACAGCGACCAGTAAGGCAGCGGACAGTAAATAATCCATGCCTGATGACGCAAAGGGTGGAATTGGAGCAACAGGTCTGGTACCATTCCCGTCGGTGACGTCAGTAAGACGAGGTTTTACAGGTGCTCACTTATTTGCTCTGCTGCAAGTTTTGGTCCAGAGCAATAATTACAGGCCAAGTTTAGATTGGGTTATGCAACAGTTCGAATAATAATAACCTGATAAGACATGATCAAATAAAGATTAATGAAAGAATTCCTCAAGAGAAGGTCTGTAGGCTACCACCATTACGCAGTACGTGGATAACGTTAGCTTTGTTATGTTGAAGGTTTTTGCAGGTGCAGCTCATTATAAAACGTTCACACGGTACAGACTACTGCACGTCTCTGTATCCGGTACAAACAGCTTTATACAAAAATAAATAAATAAATAAATCTACTGCAATCAAACTTAAAGTCTCACACCTCGATTTCTCGTGCCTCACAATCTCGTCTTCACTGTTGATCGTTTCCTCTTCGTCGGGCTCCTCGTCCTCCGCCGCCTGGATCGCCACGGTTATGGTTACCGGGGTCCCCATTTCGCGCAAACGTTGGTCCGCGAAGCCCGCGGCGGCGCCCACGACCTCCACCGGGTGCGGCAGCTCCGTAGCCGCGCTCATGACCGTAGCGGACAACCAGCGCGCTCTACACGGTGCTTCTGGGTCCTCGGTGTCGCCTCCTCCCGGGTGATCGCACGGCGACGGAAAGCCCCGTGCTTCTCGGCACCGGCGCTCGGAAATCACGGACGGAGCCGCCGAGACGAGCTCCGCGGCTTCCCGGATTCGGCGCCACGGAAACCCCCGGCCGTCCGCAGGAGGAGCAGCAGCAGGAGGAGGAGGAGGAGCGGTGGCGGCGGAGGGCGAAGGAGCGGCGGCGAGCGAGACGCGACCGAGAGGACGGGAGTCGCCTCGTGCTGTCACTTCCTCGTCCGCAGTAAGAGGCTTTCTACGCGCGAAAGGAGAGCCGCGATTGGGCCACGGAGAACCTCCGCACTCATCTCCCCCAACCCACCACTGAAACGCGAGCTGAAGCCAAGAGGGAGGAAGCAGGAAGGAGAGAAAGCGCAAGAAGGCGTTCACTAAAACCTGCATCGCTGCTGCTGTTGTTATTGTTATTATTGTTATTAATAATATTTTTGTACGTTTTCTTTTCTTTGCTCTTGTTTTTGCATGTAAGATTAACGGAGCCCGACATTTTTATTTCTAGTGCAAATGACTTATATAGCTTATAAAGTCATGCAAACTTCCCCTGAATGCAATTTAGCAATTAGGAGGCAGCGGCTGCAGCAATTAAACGGTTCGACCCACTTTTCTTCTAATGCCAATTGGTTAAGAGGCTTTTCCACTGGGACTGTGATAGGATTTGCTTTTGGGGGCAAGGAGAAAAATAAGCCTTTCTCTTTTAGTATTCAGACTTAATTTTATGAAGTAGGATATTGGTGCATCCAGATAAACACCAGGGCACCAGGAACATGAGAAATCAGGCCACAGCATGCAATTAAAAAACAAAAAAAACAAACAAAGCTAATTTGCATACTGCAACTCTGTGCAAGATCTCGCACTGTGTTGCAAAGGCCATTATTGCAGAAATGATTTGAAATAAACAATACACTGTGCAGATGTATAAGGGCCACCACTGATAGCATGACTCAAAGCACAAGCTGATGTGTGTCATTGACAAGTCCTTCTGCACGCTTAAGAAGGCAGCCTGTGGTACGTCACTTCAGCCCTGTGACGAGAATGCTGATGATGTGCAAAAGCAAAGCTGCTGGAGACACGGCTGTCTGGATGGGGTTTCATTTGAAGGAGAATTTGCATGCAGTAAAAAAGGCAGTCCTGTCTTTTGTCGACATGCTGTTTAAATGTATAACAATCATCATTGTATTATTATATTATTCAAAGACAGTTAGGCACATTGTTAATGCCCTATATTTATCTCTACATTCTGTCGATGCTTGATGAGGCCTAGAGAGATGGATGGCTTGTGACCCAGCACTGCTAATATGACCTCATTGTGTTTTTGAGGCTGCTCTTGCACATGCTATTCTTCTCCACAAGCTCCCCTATTGCTTCAGCTGTGTGGCTTGTTCTTAGTGTGTTTTCTGACCTTCTTCATCCATGCCTTTGCTCCTTTGTGTTTAAATCCTGCGTTTGATGGCGTGCTGCTTGGATACGTGTTGCAGCGCCACACCTCCCTCTCCTGTCTCTGACTCAGTCAGGATATTTATAGACAGACTCCTGCACCCTGGAGAGTTAAGACAGACCAAGTCCTTGTATGTAATGCACAAAATAGAAGCAGTGGCTAATCAATAAGCAGGCTTGCTTTATGGGTAATTATTCTACCCTATTCTAGAATCAGTTAAAGCACAATTATGTGCAATTTATTTGTCATTATATTGGCAAAATGGAAGGAATAAAACACTTCAGG
Source organism: Hemibagrus guttatus (assembly GCA_033459395.1). Taxonomy (NCBI): domain Eukaryota; kingdom Metazoa; phylum Chordata; class Actinopteri; order Siluriformes; family Bagridae; genus Hemibagrus; species Hemibagrus guttatus. The sequence goes on from JAUCMX010000004.1 coordinate 5,234,257, forward strand.
ATGTGCTGTTATAACAGTGGGGTAAAAATACAACAGTTTTATTTTTATTAAACCACAGCAATTTGCAATTTTGAGTTCTTTAACAGACATGTAATACTGTTTACCTGTTTTACATTTAATATTGGGAAACATCTGTGAGATCAGTTAGTTCCTGTTATTACTTATGATCTAAAAAATAAAAAATCAAACAAATATAGCTGCAAAATAACATGCTAGAATAATTACAGTAAGATAGATATGGAAAAAGATATGAATGTCTAAAATCCTCTCTCTCTCTCTCTCTCTCTCTCTCTCTCTCTCTCTTTCTATCTGTCTCTCTCGCTCTCTCTCTTTGTCTGTTTCTGTTTCTCTCTCTCTCTCTCTCTCTCTCTCTCTCTCACACACACACACACACACACACACATGCACATTCCTATAATACCGGAAATAATTGCCATTTTGATTGCCATTTGTTCAAATTGCCATTTGTTCATTAAAGTCCCCTGGAAAGCTACTCACACATATTACTCTGGTGAATGATTACACCTCAATTATTGGCAGGATAAGTTGTTATACCATCAAATGAACTTAAACAACGCTAACAATAAGACGCAGTACGACTGGAAATACCGGTATATGTAACGAGGTTTACAGTCATTTGTAATATTTTATTTTATTTTGATGAATAATCACTTATTTAAACACACTCATTACAAAAACAATAAATAAAATAAATAAAGCAAAAAAAATAAATAAATAAAAAAACCTCACTAGCATTGCAGTCGTAAATACGGAACAGAAATGCTCCTGGAACCATCTATTGTGTGCGTTATTTCAACTCGGAACATTTTTCAGGTGACACAGGAAGTGACCGTAACCAACACATTAATATTCGTTACCAAGGAGGCGAAGTGTAAATAAACATAAGCGCTGATATGTTTAAAACGCTAGCATTGAAAGTTGTTCTGTGATGTTTTAATTATAACTATACTTGAAATTATGTATTTAGCAACGCGATTACAATTAACACGACTTCAAAGCGAACAGTTACTTAAATAATACTTAAATACTTAAATAAACTCTCTTGGCTTGAGTCAGAACGGACGCTAAGTGACATTATTTCCTTTATTTTTCAGTGGACATGAGGGCTCATAAACAGCAGGGACGCGACACCCAAGGACAATTTCTTACACCCACGGTAAAGAAACAAACAAACAAACAAACAAACAAAAGGACAGGGAAGAAAACGGCAACAGGTGTCAAAGTGCTGAACATGAGTCAAAAAGCTGAGTCAGAGTGACAGAAATGAACAATATGAGCAACAAGCCGACATCATCTCACCACTCTACTGTTTGTGCCAATTATTCCCACATGGTCTTTTTCTTCTCCCCAAACAATGAGGCTTCAGTACATGCTTTCCACCCATAAAATCTTACTAATTTAGGCAGTTTAACCCTTGTGTTGTGGTTGCTGTTTAACAATAGTCATACTGTTCACGGGTTTTATTGACTTTGACAGCTGTGCTAGATGATACTGTTTGAAATGACCAAACTTGTATGTTTTTGGGAAGCTGTAAAGACACACAAACCACTCCTCATGCCCTGGGATGCTCTGGCCAACTGGTGTGAGTGTTAATAAGACATACACTATATTGCCAAAAGTTTTGGGACACCCCTCCAAATCGTTGAATTCAGGTGTTGTTTTTCAGGGGTTTGGCTTTACCCCTTAGTTCCTTAGTTTAGGAGTGTGTTTATGGGAATTTCTGACCATTCCACCAGAAGTGCATTTGTGAGGTCAGGCACTGATCTAGGATGAGAAGGCCTGGCTCGCAGTCTCCGCTCTAATTCATCCCAAAGGTGTTCTATCGAGTTCAGGTCAGGACTCCACCCCAAACTCACTCACCCATGTCTTCATGGAGCTTGCTTTGTGCACTGGTGTGCAGTCATGTTGGAACAGGAAGGGGTCATCCCCAAACTGCTCCCACAAAGTTGGGAGCATGAAATTCAAGACATCCAAAATGTCTTGGTATGCTGAAGCATTAAGAGTTCCTTTCACTGGAACTAAGGGGCCAAGCCCAAAACCTCTGCAAAACAACACCTGAATCCAATGATTTGGAGGGGTGTCCCAAAACTTTTGGCTATATATTGTACTGTATATAGTTAATGTATCAGAGTGAATTCACCTGCATGTTTAATTTTTGTACAAAACATAATATTTCATCTTTTTTTTTAATCTCAGGTCAAAATGGAATGAGTATAAACGATATAAAGGGTTGGTATAGCATTAAAAGGTACATTCACAATGTTCAGTAGAGGGATTGAGCCAAGCACATTAAGTTTTATGTAGGAAAAAGTGTTTTTGAGATTAAGTAAAACAGTACAATCTCCTGAACAGAACACAAGGGTTAAATACAGGCTGTTGTTATGCAGTTTGCTATTTAGAATATCTAGTAACAGAATACTTGCATGCAGGCGTATTGCAGGTTATTTTCTTTCTACAGGTAAACAGCTACAAGATGCATTTAGCAGCAGTGAAATCCTTACTGCCAGAGAGAGTCATACCCAGGCCTGTAAGTAGATGCGTGTGTTGTTCTCTATCACTGTTATCTAGGCTGTGAGCAAGGCAGTGGTTAATATTAATCACAGATAAATCTTGTCCTTGGTTTACACACCCCTTTATTTACTTCACAGCTTGATATACGGTTGCCAAAAGACCTTAGCAAAGCACACTTGGATGTTCTGAGGGCTAATCCAGCGAGGCAAGGTATTAGCAAGCCAGCACTCTGTCACTACAACCACTGGCTGCATTAACACACACATCCCTGTTATTAAAATCATCTCAAGCACTGCTGGTGTTACATGTAAGAAGTGGCGTTCCACTTTACCCTTTCCTAACACATGTCCTTTGTGCAGATTGCAGGTTGGCCATGCATGGAAAAACCCTCCATACTCCAGTACCGGCGTTTGTGAAAGAGTTCACAGGGGCAGAGCGTGCTCAGATGCCCTCTCCAGTGCCTCTGAAGAGGGGGAAAGCAAAGAGAGTCAAACCCAGCGCAGAGCTCACCAACACACACAGCAAGACCCACGTCATCTTGAACACAGTCGGTGAGAGTGTGTAAAAAATAAATAACAATAAAACACTTTTTCTTTAAACTGACAGAGCTACTCTTCCTGTGTAACATGCACTAGAACCGAATTGCTCAATATAGGAATAGTTCCTGATTTCAGAGAAAACGATCTCATGATAACCTACATCGAAAACACACCATAAATCATACACTATTTATGAAGAAAAAAATTCTGTAACTATATTTTGGGTTTGCTTGGAGTCTTTTGACTCCAGGTATAAGTCATAAGTAAGGAGTAAATCACTTTGTTCGATACTTTTAGAGGGAAATAATCAGAAACAGCGTGGGGTGATGCCACTCTACACAGTCCAGCGTCCTGAAATGTTTTATAACTTTTAGACCGCAGCAAACTGACAATGATTACAATTCTTTTATATGTACGACACATTGTACATTCCCTCCATTTAGAGTTACATTTATAATGTTTTGTAACAATGATAAAAGAAGTTAGTTCTGTAGAAATTAGCTGTAAGATGCAATCATTTCCTCATTAAACTTTCTTTTTTCCGGACTTTCCTGTGATGGAAAACCTAAAGTTTCAGCTTCACTTCAGATTGTTACGAAGAAAATATCCTTGAGACCTTGTTAAAAATGTTAACAATCAATTTCTCCTCACAGAAAACGTCACCATATCGATGGTTATTTTTTGTTGTTGTTTTTTTTTTTAATTGATTCTGATGAGCATCCATCATTCAAGTCACCATGTAAGACGCTACAAATGCAATGATAATTTAATATGAACCTTATTACTGCCAGAGCTGCTGTTACAGAAAACTAATCAACACTAATCAGATTCGCTAGTTCAGCAATTTAACACACATTACAGTGGATATAGAAATGGACAGATTAACCAGAAGATCAGTGTTTTTGAATGAGCTAGCCAGAGCACAGATCTGAATCCAACTAAAAATCTGTGGAAGGACCTGAAGTGAGCTGCACACAGGAGATACCTGCACAATTTTGAACATTTTTACAAAATAGAGAGTCAAGATGCTACACACTGATAGACTCTTATCCCCAAAACACTGAGTGGTGTAATCAGATCAAAAGGTGCTTCAACCAAGTGTTAGTACTTAGCACAAGTGGTTAAAGCTCAGCACCACTAAGCTGCCAGTGTTGGGTAATTGAGCAAGGCCCTTAACCCTCTCTGCTCCAGGGGCACTGTATCATAGCTGCCCCTGCACTCTGACCCCAACTTCCTCAGATGGAACATGCGAATAAAAGAATTCCACTGTGCTGTAATGTATGGCAATAATAAAGGTTTCTTCTTTAAAAGAGTTTCACAACCAGCGTATTGCATATTCTTAAAAGTTTTCAGAATTTTTTTTTTTTACATATTTTTTATACGCTGTACTTTCACACTGAGTTTAGAAAAACTTTTGACATTATTTTTTTTCCATCACAAAAACCTGACATTTTAACAGGTGTGTGCTTGTGTGTGTGTGTGTGTGTGTGTATGCGTAGACATTTTATATCCATTAAACTGTACGTCAAAGACATTGTGACTTCTCGTCCTTCAGATGATCCAGTGGCACCGAGTGACAGATTTGCTCCGGGTTTTCCCGTGGCCTTCTGCTGTAGGAATGATTATCCTGTCATACTGGACAGACTGGACCTCGACAGGTAGGTTGTGCATTCCACATGTGTCTCAGCTCACACCTCTTTTATCATTCAGCCCAGATTAGTTCAGATTAATTATGCTCAGCTCACACGTGTAACATACAGACCCCCATACGGTTACGACGTACATCTAGATACTAAAGCGCAGGAGAGAGACACATAGTGAAATAACGGATACTTCTATACAAATATTAAGGACAAAAACATATTACAGACATTACAAATGGAGGTATAATTATATAGAGTGACGGCAGAGGTAGTACTGCAGCTCACATTCAGTAATAATAATAATAGGCTTTTATTTATAATGATCTTTCAGTGACACGGTACAGATATAAACATGGCAGATAAAAAGCGTGTAATAAGATAAGTACAGCTCTGAGAATGGTTTCTGTGAATCTCAGCTTTATATTAATGCACTCATCCTAAAACCTTATCGTTTCTATAGTAACAGCAACACGGAGACATGTTTGGGAGACACTCAACCTAATCTAAGCATGTTAAAAAGTGTTATTTATGAAGGGAAAAAAAAAACATATAATCGTTGATAAGGAGATGTTTTCTTTGAAGAGATGTTTAACATCTATGGATTTAGTCTCCAGTTTCAGTGTTAGAGTGTAAGACCCAGTGTAAGAGTCTAAGGTAAAGCTGTACCTGTGTTTATTTTTGTCTTATTGACTTTTAGTGACAGCAGAAAAGAGTGATTCTGGTGAAAACAGGAAATTGACTCTTGGACATTCCTTAACATTCAATGTAACTATTAATAGACAAAGTATATATGGTGTTCTTTAATAAATAAAAACTTGTTATTTACATCAGTCCATGTCACACTACCTTGATGCTGATTTTTTCTATTACATGAATTGTGATGTTTTATTCTTAACTTAAATCCAGTCTAGAGTTTAACGATCATTGTAACAGATGAGAATAAACTCATCTAGCAGACTTCATATATGAATTATTGTATTCTTTGCATGATTAGGTTTAAGCTAAACTTCCTGTCTTTAAAGTCATTGTTATAGATTTGTGTGTTCATGACTTGCTTTTTTATGGTCCATCCACACCATGCATGTCAATTCATCTGGTGTTCTGTGAACAATTAAGGTTTTTATGAGTTAAATCAAGCGCTTTCTAGGTGGTAAAGGAAACAATGCATCTTGTGCAATTCTCTACTGCCGCAGAAGTAAACACTCAATCCAGACTTATTAGTTAATGATCCGTGAAACTCAATAATGAGCCAAAAGGGGGCAGCAAAGCTCCTGGAACGTTCAATGACCTTTATTTGAAACAAAGGGTTTTCCTCTGCTCAATCCAAAGCAGATTCAGTAGATTACAGTTCCGTTAACCCTGTGGTATTTAGACCTGTTAGGAAATACTTAATTTGACAATGCTTTAAACTAAATGAGACAATAGAAGTAGACCACAGCGATTTACATTACATTTACAGCATTTGGCAGATGCCCTCATCCAGAGCGACGTAAGTTGCCAAGTTGTCTTTACTTGTCACATATACATTATTGCACAGAGAAATTCTTTTCTTCGCATAGCCCTTCCTTGGGGGTTGGGGTCAGTCATGATACAGCGCCCCTGGAGCAGGGTGGGTTGGGGGCCTTGCTCAAGGGCCCATTGGTGGCAACTTGGCGGTGCTGGGGTTTGAACCCCTAGTCTTCCGATCAACAACCCAGAGCCTTAACCACTTGAGCTACCACCGCAATATTACAATATTTTTTCATTCCTACAACTGAGTAATTGAGGGTTAAGGGCCCAGCAGTGGCAGCTTTGGTTGACCTGGGATTCAACCTAACAACCTTTTGGTCAGCAGTCCAACACCTTAACCACTAAGCTACCACATCCCCCTTGAACTCATAGGGCCACAGCATGGAGATGATTAATACTATTACACCTTCCTTCAAGCATGAAAACATAGTGGGGTCAGTGGTTGTGCAGCATGGATATACCATTACCTTCATCACCTTAAGTGTGAAACTTTTGCCCAGTAATGTACTGGAATCCATCTTTATGAAATGAAACATTTCATAACATAACATAACATAACATAACATAACATAACATAACATAACATAACATAACATAACATAACATAACATATTAAATCAAAGTTATACAATATTCTGTTTGTGGTCACTTCCATGTCACCTCAGTGTATTGAGAATGTGTGTGTGTGTGTGTGTGTGTGTGTGTGTAGTCGTGGCCTGATGCAATGTCCGAACCTGGATGGGATGAATAAGCTGCGCTTCCTCAACCTGCAGCATAACCACATCTCTCACCTCCCACACCTGGCTCACCTGCGACACCTCATCTTCCTTAATGTCTACGACAACCTCTTGATTGACATGTCAGCCGTATCACCACTCAGCTGTCTCCGGGTGCTCATGCTCGGAAAGAACCGGTGTGTATGAGCAGGACACTTTTATAAGACTTCCTATTCAGTATGTAAAGTTACTCGCTGTTCAGAACATAGCTGTCTTTGCTTTGAATATCTAGATATGCAGTGCCTTGCTTAAGTATTAGCTCCCTTCAATTTTTCATTGGAATCCCAACATTTATTTTATTTCTTTATAAATAACTTAGTAAACTGTATAAATCTCCCAATCCCTAATCTCCTCCTCACACACACACACACACACACACACACACACACACACACACACACACACACACACACACACACACACACACTATTTTATTAGAAGTAGGTGTATAGACCCGAGGTATTAATAAGGATTATTGTGATGAAGCATCAGAGTTTAATCCCCAGCCAAGCTAACTGACAGAAGTAGTGTGTGTGAGTGTGGTGCATATCCTCCTTGTCTGGAGCCTCCTGGTTCTCTAATAACCGCATAAAGACCACTTTTATGGACTCTTTAGAGCAGGGGGTCAAACATTCGATTTATGTCCGATTCTGATTCGGTGCACCAAATGGATTTAGAATCCAATTAAAGTAATCTAGTGCGCTTTAACTGAAGTGAAATGTTAAAAGAGTTTCTCTGTTTTTCCATTAGGAGGCAAATTAGAGCAATTAAACTCAGGGCCATAAACTCTGACTGACAATCAGCTATTGACAGCTATTTTTTTTCCACTTTTACATATTTATATTTGGCAAGCTTTATCATATTTATGTAGTTTTTATTTTGTGCATCCGTTTTTTGTTTATGCATTCAGAATGTACCTTGAATCTAGTTGCTGATAAATTAACCAGTAAAGATTTAAGACTTTACTGGTCTACTCTATGGGGGACACCTCCAGGGTTGGGGGTTCGATTCCCGCCTCCGCCGTGTGTGTGGAGTTTGCATGTTCTCCCCGTGCCTCGGGGGTTTCTTCCGGGTACTCTGGTTTCCTCCCCCAATCCAAAGACATGCATGGTAGGTTGATTGGCATCTCTAAATTGTCCGTAGTGTGTGACTGCGTGAGTGAATGAGAGTGTGTGTGTGTGTGTGTGTGCGTGCCCTGCGATGGGTTGGCACTCCGTCCAGGGTGTATCCTGCCTTGATGCCCAATGACGCCTGAGATAGGCACAGGCTCCCCGTGACCCGAGAGTAGATCGGATAAGCGGTAGACAATGAATGAATGAATGGTCTACTCCAAAACAGTACAAAATGGAAAACAACATGGACGCCTCCATGTCCGTCTTTTGGTATTGGCAGCTAACATTAGCGATAGGAGTGAAGTACACCTCCTCAAAGCCATGAACTGTAGAGTCAGTGTTACAGATTTAACAAGTGAATATGTCTGTATGTTGATTGATCTAAAGCAAATAATTGTATACACAGTATAAGTCATTAATAGCAGTAACAAGTGCTGCCTTGTTTGCTGTTGATGCCGTAAGCAACCGTGTTGATTTGACGTCATGGGAGTCCCAACTTTCCGAGAAGGAATTCTGAGTTGAGTTTCCCAGTCAGAGGTCAAAACCTCTTCCACAAAGATGTGTGTCATGTGACCTGCTACTGAAGATGAGTTGATACCCCCTGCTTTCGATCATAGAGAGGCTTTGACATAAATAGCGTCTCTCTCCTGTCGATTGGTGTGAGCGTTTTAGCTTGTTCATAACCGTACTCTTCCTCCTGTTCTTCACTAATAGAAGGGTGGAGTAATACAATTCTCATATCCCACATCAGGCATTATGTGACTCTGGAATGTTATTATGTTATAAATTATTTAGGTGTGATTTACAGCCTACTTACCCCCTGACTGAACCTCGCTTCAGTCAAGAACCGACACTCTTGTTTGCTTCGCTTTGAAGGCTTTACCTAATTGCTGTTAAATGCCACAGAGATCTAATTGCACAGGTCTGCCCTTTGCCTCCGGGGCTACAAACTGAGACCTTGTTCTATCTGTGCCACTAAGCTGCCAGCTATGCCTTATAACGAAAGCATGCAGTAGTGTTAAGTTTCTGCCGGCATTTCCTCCCCATTGAAAGGCTTCTCCCATCTACACCCTTCATACAAAGGACAGTCCTGTCGAGGCACAGCAGCCTTCCGACCTCTGAATGCCAGTGTACTGACTCCATCCACACTGTTTTTCTACCTCTGCATTCCGAAAAACCCTTTCCTTGGTCAAATTTGGACATTTTCTACTCATTTCTGAAAACTCCTTCTTTTACTGAACTGAAACAGGTTTCTCTTTTGCATGAATCTCAAACACATATAAAATTAAAAAAGAAACAAAGACTAAATTCAGAATGCGTGAGTGCTCTTCATACATTTATATTTTCACTATAGTGCATTATATTATGAAAAGTTTGTACACCCCTGACCATCACACCCATATGTGCTTGTTGAACATCCCATTCCTGATTTATTCCTCTATTGCTGTTATAATCAGCTCCACTCTTCTCTTCTGGGAAGGATTTCCATTAGATGTTGGAGCGTGGCTCTGGGGATTTGTGTTCATTCAGCTCTGAGAGCATTAGTGAGATCAGACGCTGATGCTGTAAGAGTGAGGAGGTCTGGGGTACAGTCGGTGTTCCAGTTCATCCTAAAGGTGTTCAGCGGGGTTGAGTCAGAGTCAGAGCTCTGTGCAGGACACTCCAGTTCTTTCACTCCAACCTTCACACACCATGTCTTCATGGAGCTGTGTGCTTTGTGCACAGGAGCATTGTCATGCTAGAGCAGGTTTGAGTCTCTGAGTTCCAGTGAAGGGAAATTTTAACACTCCAGCATACAAGGACATTCTATACAATTGCATGCTTGTAACTTTGTGACAAAAGTTTGGGGAAAACCACATAGAAGCCTTTGTTATTGCCACACATAATTACAGCACAGTGGAATTCTTTTCTTCGCATATCCCAGCTGAGGAAGTTGGGGTCAGAGCACAGGGGCAGCTATGATGCAGTACCCCTGTAGCAGAGAGGGTTAAGTGCCTTGCTCAATTGCTCAACAGTGGAGCTTGGCAGATCTTCCGATCAACAACCCAGAGCCTTAACCACTTGAGCCACCACTGTCTAAGTGGTTAAGGCTCACACATATGAGTGTGATGGTCAGGGGTTCACATACTTTTTGCCATAGACTGTACATTTCCAGGAAAATTGATAGCTACAGTGATATACAGCAGATTTTCAGACAACTTGAAGAAAGACATGCGATGTATTTGGGCTTGTTTGCTTTTTTTTCTCTTGTTCTTTCAGAATTCAGAGGATATGCGGTCTGAACAACCTGACAAAACTCGATGTTCTGGACTTGCACGAAAACCAGGTATCGAATTATCAAGTCCTTGATTAAAGCCTCTAAGCTGGATTTATTTCACCACCAGAATGAACCAGTCTGATGTTCCACCTGCTGCCAGTCTGAATGTATGGCATTTAGTGAGTTATGCTCGGTCTTCCCGGATGCTGCTCGAGCAGGGCAGTGCTGATTGGCTGCTCGGCAGTGGTGTCGTGCCGCGAGGAAGTGTTTGCATGCTGAGCGCTCCAGCAGAGGCGACATAACCGAGCTGAACCCAGAACAGCTTCTCAGAACGACTCAGATTAAAAACCCAGAGCAGCAGTGGGCTATTTCATTTCATCACTTCTGATTATGTATAATGGCTGGTTTGGCTCAGCGTTGACAAGCTCCACGCAGGAGTTCCTTCCTTCTGAATCAGCTAAGAACAGCAGTAATGGCTGTGCTTTAAATGAATCCCATTTTCTGAGTTTTTCTGAATCAATTCTAGATTTACAAGGTGTACGTTATAATGCATTTTATTATTGTGCATACAGATTGGATTTTCAACAGCAGGATTATTAGGCAGTCAGGTACTCCAGAATTATTACTGGCACCTTGGGTTATACAAATATGGTATTAATTATATTAAACTGACAGTATGAGAGAAATCTAATTGTTATATGGGAAAATATATATTTTGAAAAAACTTTTTCTTTCACAGTACAGATAGCAACACTAATATTAATGCCAAGCCAATATGGTTTATACCATAGTATAAATCTAATTAATTATAAATCTAAACAAATCCATCCTAACAAAATGAAAAGCAAAAACATTTCCACTTCCAAAAATAAACGTCTTTTCCAAATCCAGTTCCAGTCTTTATTGTTTGTTGCAGGTTCCGATATCCAATATGTTTTTGCTGATATCCGATCACCTTTTTTGCAGATATAGGACGAGTTACTAGGTATCTGATCGGTGCTGTCTTCTTCTCTATATCTTGAAGTGACAAAGTAAAAAATATTCTGAATCTCCTCAGTCCAGAATCTATGAACGTCCATCCTCTCCTAGGATCACTCAGAGTTTTTATTTATTTATCTATCTATTTATTTATTTATTTATTTATTTTACCAGGGGTGACAATATTTCTGCATGATGATCAGAAGGCTGTGAGTTCGAATCCCAAGTCCACCAAGCTGCCACTTCTGGGCCCTTGAGCAAGGCCCTTAACCCTCAATTGCTCAGTTGTATAAAATGAGATGAAAATGTAAGTCGCTCTAGATAAGGGCGTCTGTTAAATGCCAGAAATGTAAATGGAATGTCTTTCTGGAGAATAATGATTAGGCAGTGACATGATTGTTTGGAGGAAGAAGCCATTCAGAGGCAGTAGGGACGAGAGAGAGGTTTAAAGAAAGTGTAAAAGAAATTGTTGTCTTCATGCACTCATTCTCTCTTTTTCTAGTTTTTGCACATATCATCCCTTCATTCATCCCTCTTTCTGTGCTGTAGTCCCAAGGTTCCCGGAGATCTCCTGTTATGTCGGAGCTGCTGTGATGTCCACTAGAGCTGGTCATTAACCTTCCATTACATTGCTGGGTTACAGTGCCATCTCGCTCTCTCTCTCTCTCTCTCTCTCTCTTACTAGATGACGTTAGAGAACAGGAAGACAGTACAGAAGAGAGAGAGCTCTTCTGTACTGTCTTCCTGTTCTCTAACGTCATCTAGTAATCTTGCACCCATCATCTCTCATTAGATTAGTGCTCTTTCCCTGCGCTCCCCCCTTCCTTCTCGATCTGTCTGTCTCTCTGTACACCATAACAATGAAGTTGCCTTTAAAAGAACTTCTTCTCAGTGCATAAAAAATTCCCTCAGGCCTTTCTTATATCAGTAGTAAATACCTCCTGGGTGAATCCTAACTCGCCTGACGCTGCTTGCCAGCTTGTTGCATTGAATTCATAACGGATGAATCATTTAATTTTCTCCTCAGTAAAAAGAACGTTCCTTCACTGACAATAAGGGTATTATTATTTGACTAAAAGTGATACACTCCTAAACACTAGGAGGTCTCTTTAACATCTAAATGATCTCTAGTTACTGACCACAGTCTGTACTTATTCTTCAATCCACAAGCGGCGGCTGATTCAAACATCAGACCAGCTTGAATTACAGATCGGTGTAATCAGGGTTGTTTTGGAGACTGTGGTTGTCAGGGTACAGAATAATTTAATGCACTGCTTGGCTCATCTCATGTTTTCCTCGTGTCACATGTGGTAACATTTTATGCGGGTGTTTATGAAATGAACTGAGAAGTATGTCTGAGAAGTTCTTTGGAGTTCTCAGTGCGGACAATGTTCATATTTGGAAATTATTGAAAATGCTTGCATGTGGTTCAAATCTCCAAGGTTGTCCAAAAGTGTCCAAGACAAGGTTTTCCAGTAGCGTCTAGACCACTGTCTATAAACACAAGCCCTTCAACCTGAAATGGATTATGGGATAGAAAATGCAGACTGAAATGGCAGATCAGATTTTGTCCTTAAATGTTAAATGGCTGTTAAATGTCATATGATGCAACATAAAAGTATGAGAGAGTTTAAAACCAATAAAATAAGAATAATTCAATGATATTTGAACGAAAAAAATAGCAGTCATTTAAAAAAAAATAAACAATACAATCCACAGAAGCAATATGCAGATCTGAATCAAAGCTCCAGGCGCAAATGAATTCTGTTCATGCTCCAACTTTTCTGCTTGTAGATCAGTAGGATCGACAGCGTGAGTCACCTAGCAGAACTCCGAGTGCTGAACTTGGCAGGAAACTGCATTTCCAAGGTGGAGAACCTGCAGGGCCTGGAATCTCTGATCGAGCTCGACCTCAGAAACAACCACATCTCCTCTGTAGTGAGTACCGAAAAACAATAACACTCTCACATGCTGTGCCATATTTCTGCTTTATATCTACTGACATTCGGGAATGAGGGACGAGTTTCATTTGTTTGATATATTTATTCATTTAGCAGACGATTTTATTCAACTGAAGCGAAATCCAATCCGAGCTCAGAGAGAGCTGACAGCGATGAGTTCCTTAATAAATCAAACATATTCATGTATGAGAGATGCAGAAAAACACACTTCCTTATTTACACTGACATGGACACTGTCTGAGGTCTGATGTCTCTGAGAGTCACACCATTTATATACACCAATCAGGCATAACATTATGACCACCTGCCTAATATTGTGTTGGTCCCCCTTTTGCTGCCAAAACAGCACTGACCCGTCGTGCACTGTGTATTCACTAAATGGTGGTTAGGATTTAATAGGAAGATTCAACTTTCAACAAAAAATTCAACAAATGAGCCAAGACTTCACCGGCTCAACAATAGTGTTTTGATCCTGGAACTGAACCAGTTTTTTTCTGCTGAGAAATGACTCTTTTGTGTTGGAAATCATCAGAATGGTTCCAGATGAAGCATCGGCTCCAGAACCAGCATCTTATTATTGAAAAGAGAGAAAGAGAGAGAGAAAGAGAGAGAGAGAGAGAGAGAGAGAGAGAGAGAGAGAGAGAGAGAGGGAGGGAGGGAGGAGAGAGAGAGTTTCCCTTTCACAAAATTCCAGATAGAATCCTTTAAGAAAGCTGTAACTACAGTGGTGTGAAAATGTTCCATGTTTTCGCCATTTGTAGATAATGGCTCTCACTTTGGTTCGCGGCAGTCCCAAAGCTTTAGAAATGGCTTTATAACCTTTTCCAGACTGATAGATCGGTTGGTTTGTGACCTCAAGCTGACGCGAACTTGGGTTCTGCAGCAGGACAATGATCCAAAACACACCAGCAAGTCCACCTCTGAATCTTCTTCTTCTTCTTCTTTCGGCTTTTCCCTTCAGGGGTCACCACAGCGAATCATCTCTCTCCACCTATCCCTATCTTCTGCATCCTCAACCCTTGCACCCACTAGCTTCATATCCTCATTTATTACATCCATATACCTCCTCTTTGGCCTTCCTCTTTGCCTCCTGCCTGGCAGCCCCATGTCCAACATTCTCCTACCAATATACTCACTGTCCCTCCTCTGAACATGTCCAAACCATCTTAATCTGGCCTCCCTAACTTTGTCCCCCAAACGTCCAACATGAGCTGTCCCTCTGATGTACTCGTTCCTAATCCTGTCCAATCTTGTCACTCCCAAAGAGAACCTCAACATCTTCAGCTCTGCTACCTCTAGCTCTGACTCCTGTCTCTTCCTCAGTGACACTGTCTCTAAACCATACAGCATGGCCGCTCTCACCACTGTCCTGTACACCTTCCCCTTGATTCTCGCTGATATTTTCTGATCACACAGAACTCCCGACACCTTTCTCCACTCATTCCAACCTGCCTGCACTCGCTTCTTTACCTCTTTCCCACACTCTACATTACTCTGGACTGTTGACCCCAAGTACTTAAACTCCTGTACCTTCTTCACCTCTTCACCCTGTAACCTTACTGTTCCACTTCCCTCCCTTTCATTCACACACATGTACTCAGTCTTACTATGACTGACCTTCATTCCTCTTCTCTCCAGTGCAAACCTCCACCTCTCCAGGTTTTCCTCCACCTGCTCCCTGCTCTCACTACAGATCACAATGTCATCTGCAAACATCATTGTCCAAGGAGACTCCTGTCTGACCTCCTCTGACAACTGGTCCATCACCATAGCAAACAGGAAGGGGCTCAGAGCCGATCCCTGATGCAGTCCCACCTCCACATTGAACTCCTCTGTCTGACCTACAGCACACCTCACCACTGTTCTGCTCCTCTCATACATGTAAGTCCACCTCTGAATGGCTGAAGAAAAACAAAATGAAGACTTTGGAGTGGCCTAGTCAAAGTCCTGACCTCAATCCCATTGAGATGCTGTGGCATGACCTTAAAAAGGTGGTTCATGCTCGAAAACCCTCCAATGTGGCTGAATTACAACAATTCTGCAAAGATGAGTGGGCCAAAATTCCTCCACAGCGCTGTAACAGACTCATTGCAAGTTATGGAAAACGCTTGATTGCAGTTGTTGCTGCTAAGGGTGGACCCTTATAATAAAAACCTTCATTTAAAAACTGCATGATGTGTTTACTTGTGTTATCTTTGACTAATATTTAAATGTGTTTGATTATCTGAAACATTAAAGTGTGACAAACATGCAAAAACATAAGAAATCAGGAAGGGGGCCAACACTTTTTCACACCACTGTATAAACCAACTACACAGAATCACTGAGAACTGATATTCTGATATTTTCTCCCTAACTTGTTTGCATTAGCTGCTTTGAACGGCTGCGTCTGTAATCTTTCCCTGTCTTGAAAAGAGAATACATTTCCCTGGACATGTTGTGTATAAAGATGAAAAGAAACCCAGTGAAACTGCTCTCTTTCTGTCTGCTCAAGCAAAAGCAGCATGGGTTTTTATGATTACTGTATTCTGTTTGCACACATTCATCTCTGAGTTTCCTTTGTGCCGTGGTCTGTACCCTGTATTTCGGATACGTTTTCGTTTACCTCTGGGTGAAATGCTGCTTTTGCTGCTTGCTTTGGCTGTGTGGAGAATAAGGCTTATGAATTTTAATCTCAGATTTTTTGTTACTAGTTATGTGGTACTAAATTATGCTTGAGTAGCTGTAAATCCTCAGATATAATGCTTACAGGATATGATGACTCACAAACCTTATCCTAAACCTTCTATCCCTAAATCTTTCCTAGAGACCGAGAGAGATTTTCTGGCCCTGCTTTATAATTAGCACAGTGATGAAGACAGTGTTATTGTACTGCACTGCATTTATCATTGTACTAGATTATATGTTTTTTTTCCGGGTATCTCACTGGAGTCCTGGTCACTAAGTAAAGAATAAAACACTTCAGGAAGTGATGTTATAGGAACACAACCAACAGCACATCATAACATGTTTTATTCCTTTTATTACACAGCAAATTGTCAGCACTAGCTATATTTATTTCTTAAAGAATAACACATCCTTTTTGTGGTTACATGTAATGTTATAGCACGACTTTAAAAGAAGTTAGTTAATTACAGCAGCTATAAATACAGTCTATAAATTAGTCTTTTAGACATGTATATACTGATGAAATGATGGTAGAAAATTGATTGATTTCTTGAATCTGACTCGACTTTAATTAACATCTACACTGATCAGGCATAACATTATGACCACCTGCCTAATATTGTGTTGGTCCCCCTTTTGCTGCCAAAACAGCCCTGACCCATCGAGGCATGGACTCCACTAGATCCCTGAAGGTGTTCTCTGATATCTGGCACCAAGATGTTAGCAGCAGATCCTTTAAGTCCTGTAAATCGTCCGCCAGCTTTACTTCTTCCCATAGTGCATCCTGGTGTCATGTGTTCTCCAGGTAAGCGACACACATGCACCCGGCCATCCATGTGATGTAAAAGAAAACGTGATTCATCAGATGAGGCCACCTTCTTCCATTGCTCTGTGGTCCAATTCTGATGCTCACATGCCCATTGTTGGTGCTTTTGGCGGTGCCTAGGGGTCAGCATGGGCACCCTGACTACAGCCCCATACGCAGCAAACTGTGATGCACTGTGTATTCTGACACCTTTCTATCAGAACCAGCATTAAATTCTTCAGCAATTTGAGCAACAGTAGCTTGTCTGTTGGATCGGATCACATGGGCCAGCTTTCGCTTATGACCATGACCCTGTCACCGGTTCACCACTGTTCCTTCCTTGGACCACTTTTGATAGATACTGACCACTGCAGACCGGGAACACCCCACAAGAGCTGCAGTTTTGGAGATGCTCTGATCCAGTCGTCTAGCCATCACAATTTGGCCCTTCGTCAAACTCACTCAAATCCTTACGCTTGTCCATTGTTCCTGCTTCTAACACATCAACTTTGAGGACAAAATGTTGACTTGCTGCCTAATATATCCCACCCACTAACAGGTGCCATGATGAGGAGATACTCAGTGTTATTCACTTCACCTCTCACTGCTCATAATGTTATGCCTGATCGGTGTATTCCTCTGTAAACAGAACTTAAGTGGTCCAGATCAAATAAATACATTTACTTTTGTTGTGTTTTCTCTGTCTTGCGGCAGATTAATTGCCATAGCGCTAGGTTTTCACCACACTTACAGTTTCCCTTTTCAGCAGTTTATTATCTAGTTTAAACAAAGTGCATTGATCAGAACAGATAGCCGTGCTGTCACTAAAATGATGCTGCAGTCGTTCAGTGGGTAAGATTCTGGCCTGCTAATCAGGCCTGAGCACTCTGAGCTTCCTCACAAGGGACATGTGAAGAAAATAATTCCACTTGGACATGTCACAGCTGTCTTGCTTCTTCTCTTCCTTCGAAAAGGGAAGCAGCAGAGCATTTCTGATGTGCCGAATGACTGAATATGACTGAATAGTCATACAGAGGGGAGAGAGAGAGAGAGAGAGAGAGAGGAGAGAGAGAGCGAGAGCACTTGTACTGATGAGCAATATTTGATGTAAGGTCTATCATTCAGGATGATTTCACTCTCGACACAACTCGTCTGTTTTTGTCTGTCCGGGTGTCTTTCTCAGGATTGGTGAGTAGTTGGCCAGCGCCACATCAGCTGAGTGATGATGTCATCGTCTGTTGCTAAATATAGATACAGCCATTCAGGAAATGAAAAAGAAAGATGGCTGGATAGATGCACTGGACTCTTTCTTTCATTTCTGATGTTATTTATGATCTGATCTGAGATTTATAGTTCGCTATGACATAACAAATTCCATAGAATTTTTTTTTTGAGAGCCTTCTAAAACATGCTGAGGATATGTGTGTGTGTGTGTGTGTGTGTGTGTGTGTGGTGCTCATACTGTGTTAGTGTGTACTGTAGTGTCACGTCCTTTATACACTTTAGTGTCCTCTTGTGTAATCGATAAATCTATCTATGTAACTGAACACACACAGCTCTAGAGGACCTCATGCCCATTTCACTACTACACTGCCCTGACTCAGACTTCTGAGCAAGGAGCTTTGGTGCTGTAGGTGTTAAAGAAATTTTCATCTTCATCCAGGAGCAGCCAGAAATTAAGTTTCTCAATGTTAATCAGAGATGCAGTTTTCCCTTTCTGGGTTGTTGATAGGATCTCCAGCAGGAGCTGAAACGAGCTGTATGTCTTCAAAGATATCCCATAAGCAGTCAGCTGAATGTGGTCTGGTGATGACGTTTCTAGAACGAACACGTCCAAGTCAAGCGTAAGTAAATCCTAGTGCCTCAGACACTGAATATTCTCTCACTGAGCACTTTAGTATGAATGACATAATAATACTGCATAATAATAATCACAATAATAATAATAATGGGAAGAAGAAGAAAAAATAACTCAAGCTGTGAGAGATTGGTTTCAGGTCACTGGGGAAGCTCTTGAAGTGTTCATGCAAACAGTTTTCATATGAGTATTAAGTTATTATGCTGGAAGTAGCCATTATATTTCTATTAAATTGCACAAGAGGACACACGTGTCTAAAGGTCAGTAACAACATTCAGATTGTGGCATTCAAACAATGCTCAAAGTGTGCTAAGAGATCATTCCTCACACCATTACACCACAACCAGCAGCCTGGACTGCTGAGACAAGACAAGCTGGATCCACAGATTCATTCTGTTGAGGCCAGATTCTGACCCTGTGGTCAAGAACTGAAATCCATCAGATTAGGCAATCAGCTGTCCATTTTAGGTGATCCTGTGCCCACTATAGCCTCAGATTTTTGCTCTTCACTGTCAGGCCTGGAAGTCAGTATGATTCGCTGGTGAAGCTCATCCTCCTCGATGTTTTCTGAGTTGCTTTTCTGCTCACCACGGTTGTAAAAATTCATTATTTGAGTTTCTCTATCCTGCTTGTACCAGCTCATTCTCTCTCAGGCTGACTCTCTGCTTTCTGAAACTCTTGACTTGTATCTATATGATATTCTACAGTGTTGCAGACACATTATTGGTGTATTGTATGAATATACAAACGTTATAGGTGTTCCTGTTAAAAAATAACCGATGAGTATGCGCCTGTGTTTGTAAGGCTGTCATAATGATTTAATCAAATAATACTGATTACTAACTAGATAGATGGCTTCTTTGGAAATTCTAGCCAATTCAGCGATCCATGAGCTCACAGATGCTTACGATTGGCCAGTGTTGTTGTGATTGACATGGGAGAGAGAGTCGTCCCTCAGATCCAACTGATTTTATCTCTTGTCTTCTGGCATGGATGGCTCTGGCATTGACGTGAATCAAACCCATGTTAGAGCAAATGCTTCCATTGATTAGAACGTTTTGCCGTAGAGACAATCCCAGCATGTCTGAAAATTGAAGACTTTTACTCTTTTACTATCTGTATTGCGAGGGCTGAGCCATTTTTCCGCTAAAGTAGATCTTGGACAGCGGCACATCCCCAGAGGCAAAATAAAACATAATTATTATACAAGTAGGCAAGAGGGCACTTGTCGTAGGGTGTACACGCCTGCCTGCGAGCATTATAATCACCCAGAAAGAGTGCAGTACTGAATGTTGGCATTGTTAGAGGCGTTAAAGGCAACTTGCCAGATTTCACCACTAAGTGCTGACTCAAGAAATGATACTATAGAGATTGTGTGTGTTAAATGTACACACAGGCACACACACGCACACTCACCACATTCACAGTCATGTGAGTTATCACAAATGTTGCCCTCTGTGACATTGCCGCCTGGATTTTCCTCATCTGCCAGTCACAGCCTTTTCCTTCATCCACCCTGCTTCCCTCCCTTTCCCCAATTTCCCCCTCTCTCCTTTGTTCTGTCACTCTCACTCTCTCTCTCTCTCTCACACACACACACTCACACACACACACACACACACACACACACACACACACACACACACACACATCGACTCTACATCCAAAAAAAGAATAATCACAAAACACATCCCCCCTCATTAGCTCTTCCGTTGCAAGCGTCACCAGCTGGACCATCTCTGCTAGCTGTGTGTGAGCATCTCCTCTGCATTATCCCCCTTTCTCTTCTTCTCTCTATCTCTCCCTCTCCCTCCTCCTCCTCTCCTGCACTGTGTTCACACCCCTCCCAAAGCAGCCGCAGCAGTCTGTGTCTGTGTGAGTGTGTTTATGCATGTGCGCATGCGTGTGCGCTGGCCGGATGGAGCAGTTTCCCGGCGCTGCAAGGTGACTGGACGAATGGTAAAAGCTCACAGCTTCACAAGGGATTCTGCAGCATCTCTCTTTCTTTCTCACTCCTCCTCATCCCTCATTCTCTCTCTCTCTCTCTTTGAGTAGACGGAGGTGGACCAGCTGCCCTGTCTCCAGCGTCTCTTCCTCAGCGCTAACAGCATCAGCAGGTAAGAGAAAGTGCAGATGCATTAACCCTCTCCTTTCCATGAATCAACAAAAGTGCTGAGGTAGACATCTTTCTTTTTTTGCCCTGCCCATGCATGAGGACTGATGCTACATTACCTGATAATTGTGCTATCAGTCTGTAGATGCTGCAGTTGCTAAGGAAGTTGTGCATATATTCATGAGTGTATATATAAATATGTAAGTCTCTCTCTCTCTCTCTCTCTCTCTCTCTCTCTCTCTCTGTGTATATGTGGAGCTCTGCATGTTCTGTTTCTTTACTCTGAAATCCTTTGTCCTGGTTTTTGCCGTGTCATGCGTCCACCTCCAGCTGAGCAAAGAGAGGGAGAGAGATTAGAGAGAGGAGAGAGAGAGAGAGAGGCACAGTGAAAAAGTGACTGTGTGTGTTTGTTTATGACACTGGAAAAGTGTGATAGAAGGTGAAGGTGGAGGTGATTGGGTTAAAGGAGGAGATGATGTAGTAATACAGGTGATGGTGTAATGGAGAATGGAGGAGGAGATGGAGGGGTGATAGAGGGGGTGATGGGTTAATGGAGGAGGAGAAGGAGGGGGTGATGGAGGAGATGATAGGGTGATGAAGGGGTAATGGAGGAGGTGATGGACAGGGTGAAGGGGTAATGGAGGAGGTGATGGAGAGGGTGAAGGGGTAATGGAGGAGGTGATGGACAGGGTGAAGGGGTAATGGAGGAGGTGATGGAGAGGGTGAAGGGGTAATGGAGGAGGTGATGGACAGGGTGAAGGGGTAATGGAGGAGGTGATGGAGAGGGTGAAGGGGTAATGGAGGAGGTGATGGAGGGGGTGAAGGGGTAATGGAGGAGGTGATGGAGGGGGTGATGTGGTAATGGAGGATGGATATGAAGGGGTGATGGAGAAGGTGATGGTGTAATGGAGGAGGTAAGGAAGGAGGAGATGAAGGGGTGATGGAGAAGGTGATGGTGTAATGGAGGAGGTAAGGAAGGAGGAGATGGAGGGGTGATGGAGGGGGAGATGGAGGGGGTGATGGAGGGGGTGAAGTGGTAATAGAGGTTGGAGGAGGAGAAGGAGTGGTGATGGAGGTGTTGGTGTGATAATAGATTAGGGGATGGGGTAATGGAAGAAGGAGGAAGAGATGGAGGTGTTGATAGAGGTGTTGATGGAGGTGCTGATGGGGTAACAGAGTATGGGATGGGGTGATGGAGGAGGAGATGGAGGTGTTGATGGAGGTGTTGATGGGGTAATAGAGGAAGGGATGGGATAATGGAGGAGGAAAAGGAGAGGTGATGCAGGGGTGATGGGGTGATAGAGAATGTGGTGGTGTAGGTGATGTGGTGATGGAGAAGGAGATGAAGGGGTGATAGTGTGATGGAGGATGTGATGCACAAGGTGATGGAGGGAGTTGATGGAGAGGGTGATGGGGGGGTGAGGGTCTGACATGAGCAGGCCCACAGAGAGCACATGTGATCCGAAATTGTTAAAAGGTTCAGGCTGATGATTTATTCATACTGTTGTGGCCTGAGAAAGAGAGAGAGAGAGAGAGAGAGAGAGAGAGAGATGTGAATATGAAATACTTCTCTTCTCTTCTCTTCTCTTCTCTTCTCTTCTCTTCTCTTCTCTTCTCTTCTCTATTTTTTATTTCTGCACATGTTGTGAATAATACAGGGATAGATTATGTTAAGGTTACATTATACATATGGTAAAGTATGTAAAAATGTTAGTGACTATTGATACAACATGACATTTCTGATTGTGTGTGTGCGTGTGTGTGTGTGTGTGTGTGTGTGTGTGTGTGTGTGTGTGTGTGTGTGTGTGTGTGTGATAGTTTTGATGAGCTGGCCTGTCTGGGAGACTCGTGCTCTCTGAGTGAGCTTACCCTGGATGGGAACCCTGTAGCTCAGGAGTCATGCTACAAACAGAACGCGCTGCGTTGCGTGCTTCCACTCCGGCTGCTGGACATGAAGCGCATCACAGTAAGTGTGTGTGTGTGTGTGTGTGTCCTTCACAGTCTCTTTGCTGGTCTGTACTGGTCTCAGCGCTGTTAAATGCTGGTCTCAGCGCTGTTGAATTCTCAGATCTATTGAATGGTTGATTAGTTTTCTGTAACAACAGCTCTGACAGTCATTCTGGGTGTTGCTATAGTAACAGTTCATCCACCTGATCTGATAATAAACAAATTAAGAAAACACTACGTAAAACAGAAAAATGTATAATCATTGATATAATAAAGCTTTTTTATAGATGCCCATTAAACATTTATGGAAGGAGTCTCCAGTTTCAGAGATTTCAGAACCATGTTGAAGCTGAATTATTTTCTTCCAAGTTTAGGAGGCGTGGCCTGTTGGTTGAAGGCGGGCTTTTTCACAGTACCTGAGATTCAGATAATCACACTATTCCAGTTTTTGTAAAATTTGGATATATTACTTTGTAATACTAATTATTATTGTGCAATACTAGTTATTTACGTGCAATAATTTTAACATGAAGCTTGCAAAGTGTTAAACTATAGCTATTAGCTTCACTGTAAGCAGCACCAGTGCCAAGAAAGCAAAGTTTACTCATGGCTGATTAGATAGGTATATTTGGGGTTGTCTCAGCAAACGGCTGTGCTGTGAGTGTGTTAAGTACAGGTTGTCTGTTTAATTTCTGTGTGTGTGTGTGTGTGTGTGTGTGTGTGTTGATGTTCTGGATTTGTGCATGTTGTATCCAGAGGCTTTGCAGCAATGAGTGTCCAAGTCTGAGCATGTGCTTAATTTTACACACACACACACACACACACACACACACACACACACACACACACACACACACACACACACAATGCACATGGCACCCTGTATTTTACTGCAGACACACCACCCAGTTTTCCAGAATAATCCTGGCACAATCACTTTAACATCGTTTATCTTCTACGCTCCTGAACCCATCCAGCCTCTGTCTCGTCTAATCACTCTTTCATGGAGAAATCAGTGAAAGCATCAGACACTTGCAAAACTCATTTAGAAGTAATTCTTACCGTTAAGATCAGCCGATGCGGAGAGACGCTGCAGAGTGTGTAGTGACTATCTGATCTCAGATCTGCTGCCTCGGGCCAGACTTAATTAAACAGTACAGCAGAATTACACACACTGCTAGTCTCGTTAGCCTTAATTATTTGTCAGAAAAGTGCCAATTAAACCAAAACAATTAAAATTAGGTTTCTGAAACCAAGAACAGGAAAGAGGCATGGTCTGCAGCAGATCATCATGCCTTTACAAGCAATGTGTATTGGTGTTAGATACAAAAACATCAAAGCACCTCATATCTTATTATTTACATCAAGTATAATTATATTATTGTTGTTGTTTATTTGTTGTATTATTAGAAATGGTTACATTTCAATAAATCATAATTATTATTTGACAAAGAAAGGAGGGAAAATGAAAACTTCTACAGGAAGTATTATTTTACATTTTTAAGGATTTAGCATGAAAATTTAATTGTAATTACTTTCTGATTACTTTCTCACTTACTTTCTTACGTATTTACTTATTTATCAGTACCTTCCCTCCTTATTACTTACTTATTGCTTACTTATTACTTACTTATTACTTTATTTCAAACTTATTACTTACTTACTAACTTATGAACTGCTAATACTTCCTTATTACTTGCTTACTTATTACTTATTACATACTTATTACTTACTTATTACTAATGACATACTTATTACTTATTTACTTAGTACTTACTTATTACATACTGAAGAAGCTGCTTGGATGAGTAGTGAAATTTTACTCTAACTAGAAAGAAGTCCAGCTGACATGACTCAACTTTATTACCTATTACATACTTATTACTTACTTATTACTATCTTATTATTACTCATTATTTCTTATGGACTTAATACTTATTTATTACTTACTTCTTACTCACTTCTTACTTACTTATTGTTTATTTACTTATTTATTAGTACTTTCCTTCCTTAGTGCTTATATTACTTACTTATTAAGTACTTATTTCTTACTTATTACTAAGTACTAAGTACTTAGTACTTTTTACTTAGTACATATTTATTTCTTACTTATTTACTTATTATGTATTTATTACTTACTTACATATTACTTAGTTACCTTGTACTTACTTATTACATACTGAAGAGGCTGCTTGGCTCTTGAGTAGTGAAATGTAATGCTCTAACTAGAAAGGAGTCCAGTTGACTTGACTCAACTTCCAGATGTGTCTTATTTAATTAATTCATACTTATTACCTATTACATAGTTATTACTTACTTATTACTAACATTATTAATTACTTATTACTTCTTACTCACTTAATACTTATTACTTACTTCTTACTCACTTCTAACTTATTGTTTATTTGCTTATTTATTAGTACCTTATTTCCTTTATTTTTCCTTTATTACTTGCTTATTACTTATAACATACTACTAATTGCATATGTATTACTTTCTTGGTCCTTAGTACATACTTATTGCTTATTTACTTATTACTTATTTACATATTACATAGTTATTACTTACTTATTACTTACTTATTACTTAGTTACTTAGTACTTTCTTATTATATACTGAAGAAGCTGCTTGGATGAGTAGTGAAATGTTTTGCTCTAACTAGAAAGAAGTCCAGTTGGGGTGACTCAACTTCCAGATACTTATTACATACTTATTAACTATTACATACTGATTACTCACTTATTATTACTTACTTATTATTTCTTACGCAATTAATATTTATTTATTACTTACTTCTTGCTCACATTACTTACAGTACCTATATTATCTGAGAAATATGCAGCTCAGCATTCAGCATGCTCTGGCAGATCAGCAAAATGTGAAGAAGTGGAAATCTTGTTGGGATTCCCCGTTAATGAGGAGTGACTGGTGTAGGGTAGCTTGTGTTGTGAAAGGGAAATCTGGCTCAGTTTGATCATTTCCTCTACCTGAGCTGCTCTAGTGGTCCACCCACACTTTTCTGTGTCACACAGAGCAAGTTCCAGACTGTTCTTAAGGAGGAGTGTTTCAGATCGTACTATTTCCCTCTGCAGATTTTATTGCCTTGGCCTGCGGGGATCTCGTGCTGAGGGATGTGTTGGGGCTTGGAAGGTGTATGGGTGTGATAAGACATGCCCATCAGATACACTTTTCACAAAGCAGGGTCAGTTGATTGACATCTGTAAATGAATCCAGGAAAATATTTTATTTTTACTTGCATCTCATTTCTTATAGCTCTGAAGATAAACTGATGGGGTTTTTTTTCTTCCAGATGTCTGCTCTGATCATTTATCCATATGGTGGTGTTTAAACTATGGCTGTATCAGCTATGGCTGAAGGGTATGTTATGTTAGTAATTGTGTCAGGCTAACTCTGTAACCAAACCACACAAAAGCCGTCAGTCATCATCGAATACATTTACAGAGATCTTATTTCATTAATAAACACTCGGGGTGTGGAAAATAATAAACAATGGGATGATTATTTGACAATATCTGCACTTTTAATGCGCTTATACTTCAGAGATTTGTCAGTGTTATAGTGTTTTGTGATGATGATGAGTAATAAAGAACAAAACATCATACATTTTATCCATTTAGAGCTACATTGAATGTTGTGGACTGTCCTCAGAACTAGTGTCCTGTTATCACTTATGTCATAGCAGTTGCAGTTGCTCCCTCACCAGCTTTTATTTTTTCCTGTCTTGTAGTTTAAAAAATACAGCTTGTCATGTTGCAGAGAAGGGGGGGCACGGTGGCTTGGTGGTTAGCATGTTTGCCTCACACCTCCAGGGTTGGGGGTTCGATTCCCACCTCCGCCATGTGTGTGTGGAGTTTGCATGTTCTCCCTGTGTCTCGGGGGTTTCCTCCGGGTATTCCGGTTTCCTCCCCCGGTCCAAAGACATGCATGGTAGGTTGATTGGCATCTCTAAATTGTCTGTAGTGTCTGATTGCGTGAGTGAATGAGAGTGTGTGTGCCCTGCGATGGGTTGGCACTCCGTCCAGGGTGTATCCTGCCTTGATGCCCAATGACGCCTGAGATAGGCACAGGCTCCCCGTGATCCGAGAGTAGTTCGGATAAGCGGTAGACAATGAATGAATAAATGTTTTTTTATTATTAACCTTATGAGGACCGTTGCTTTGCTATCAATCACAGTTGTGAGCACTGCTCTGACGCTCATCTAAAAATCAGCGAGAGGAAAACGCTGCAGATTTACACAAAGCTTACAGGACAGTTATAAATGCAGTAGTGGTGATGGCGGAACATAAACAAAGCTTTTGAGTTTTAAAAGAAAAGAGCGGTTTGTTGAAATGTGGCAGGAAAGGAAAAATCTGTCATGTCTCATCACAGTTCTGTCACGACAAGACGAAAAGGAATGCCGCAAGGAAGGAAACTGAGGATGAATTACAGCTTACAGGTAGCTAATTAACATGTAAATGTGCTCTGTTCATCAAGTTTAATTACTATTAAGGTAGTATGAAAGTAAGTAGTTAGGAAGGAAGGAATGGAGGAAGGAAGGAGGGAGGGAGGATGTATGGATGTATGGATGTATGGATGGAAGGAAGGAAGGAATGGAGGAAGGAATGGAGGAAGGAAGGAGGGAGGGAGGGATGGATGGATGGATGGATGGAAGGAAGGAAGGAAGGAAGGAAGGAAGGAACTTTTTTTTAGGATAATCTATATAATAGCATAAATCTGATAAATTTCTTGAAGGCAGAGAAGGTGTGAGTCTAGTGTCCTGCCATCTGCCCTCAAACAAACCACAACAGGACACCATCTGACATCCATCCAACACACACACACATCACATTCTTTTCATGCTCTTCTAACCTTTGTGTTCTGTCCATGTAAAGTAGCTGATCTGTGAACATATCATGTCTCTGGATTTGTCCTGCAGGAGGAGGACAGACGCGCAGCAAATCTTTTAGCGCGAAAGGAGGATGAGAAGAAACGCGAGAGCCACAAACAAGCTGCTCACAAGGTAGACAATAAATATCCCGTCAATTTTCTTTGCATTTCCCGCAGGTTGATTCATTAAGGGTTACTCTTGTCCAGCTTTTCTGGGACTACTGTAATGTATGATCATGAGCAGAGATCCTGCTGCTGCTGTAGTGACAGGCTGCTCTTTAGACTCTTTCAGGGAGGAAGAGGACGCTCATTAGATGAATCACTGAAGACACCAGATTTTTTTTTTTGTTTGGTTTTTTTAACAACCCTGTCCTTTTGTGAAACGTTCCTTTAAAGCGCATTTTTAGCTAAGGACAAGAAGAAGGGTTGTGATACTTTACCACACCCAAAAGTCCATTATTTTCCACAAAGAGCAAGTGTTTTATTTCTCTTACACCACACCAATTTGCCAAGGATTACAATCTTTTATTAATTAACCCTTTTTACCAGTACACTGGATGTCCATTCTGCCTTATGGGACAGTTACAATCAGTATAAAGAAATGAATGATTTTCTGGCTGTGAGTCTGATATAAAATGAGTCTGTTGGTTTTCAGTGTGAGACGTGTGTCTTTCCCTCTGGCTAAGCTTAAACAGAATTTTAGTGGTTGAAGCTAAAATTTTAGATGATTAAAATCAAGCACTTGGGGCGTCACAGAGAGCAAAAATTGGCTTGATATTTGAAGATAGAAACTTTTGTGTGGGAAAAAAAAAACGTTTTTGTTTTTTGGAGCTTTTCTATGAATAAATCACTCCTAGTCGTTTAGGGAAAAACAGAAATACTCATGAAACACTACAAATTCTTAAAGTCCTGGCTACTTTCATATGAGCTTCATATTAACCTCCACTGTGGAGTGAGACATGACAGAGATATTCAATGCTGATCATAAACACAACAAAACAGGAACAAACTCCATTATTTGGCGCCTGGTTGGAGTGGATGTTTGACCTGATCCTGTACCAAATCCCAAACAAATCCTCTAAAAAATCTAGAATTGGAAATGTGTATATAGAGATATACATTATATATTTGCAATGTCAGTGATTTTTGGGTGAAAGCAAAAAAAAAAAAAAATTGGTATCAATATCATCTGACACTCAAGGTTCCAGTAAGAGTATCAGAAAAGAAAAGAAAAAGTGTTAAAATTTGAGGTTGTTACTAAGAAGTCTTCCCGCCTCCGCCATGTGTGTGTGGAGTTTGCATGTTCTCCCCGTGCCTCGGGGGTTTCCTCCGGGTACTCCGGTTTCCTCCCCCAGTCCAAAGACATGCATGGTAGGTTGATTGGCATCTCTAAATTGTCCGTAGTGTGTGATTGCGTGAGTGAATGAGTGTGTGTGTGTGCCCTGCGATGGGTTGGCACTCCATCCAGGGTGTATCCTGCCTTGATGCCCAATGACGCCTGAGATAGGCACAGGCTCCCCGTGACCCGAGTGTAGTTCGGATAAGCGGCAGACAATGAATGAATGAAAAAACTAAGAAGTCTTTCCATCCTGAGGACTTTCCTCCTAACTGTTAACTACTAAGCACTGATGCTGGAGACACCGAAACAACACAGATAGAAAATAATGAGTAAAATCTTGTCAAGACAGAACCTTGCTTTAAGGTTTATTTTCCCCTGCTTAGTTTAGATTCGGAAAGTCTTGTGTTTTTGTGTAAGGTGTGTGTGATTTATTTGTTTTTGTTCATGTCTGCAGCCATGGGGGCATTGGGAATGAAGTGGGAGAGTAGTAGGAGTTGATGGTTTCTGTGTAATTGAAGCCAACTAATCCCTGATAAAATGTCAACTCCTTCATTCCTTATTATACACACACACATACACACACACACACACACACAGAGAGAGAGAGAGAAAGAGAGAGAGGGAGAGAGAGAGGGAGGGAGAGAGGGAGAAAGAGTGTGGTGGGGTCACATTCCATACCTAGTCAAGGAGAAACTTAAAAAGGAGCAAGATTCCTCTTGTAGTTAATCTGTGTTGAGAATTGCATCATGGGTAATACATAGTGAAAGATCGAAAGAGCTAATGAGAGATATTTAAGATTAGAACCAGAAGAATGTCATTGAGAGAGATGAGAGATGAGATGTACCATTAATCCCCTGTAGGAGAAATTCAGGAATCATGAACTGTATTAGTGTTCTTGATTCATTACACCGTCTCATTTTCACTGGCACATGAAGCCAGGCTTGTGATTTTCCAGCAATCTCATCTCTCTCACATGGGCTCCATAGCTAGCGTTTCACACCACCATCAGCCAGTGACAGCCAGTCATGAGCCCAGTGACTGCTGTTTGGTTCCTGTGGAGACTGAATGTAGCAGACTGTAGGAATGATATCAGCGTTCATCAGTCTGTTAAAGCTCCATCAGGACGTCGGTGAAACTGAAATGGAGAAATGAGAAAGTCAGGGCTCGGTTTTGTGCAGCTTTGAGCTGAAGTTCGAGAGTGTGTGTTGCTAAAATCTGCCAAAAAATATCTGCATCCACCAAACTGGGTCAGAAAGATACCAAAAATATCTGCCACAGCCACAGGGAACAATGGCATCATCTTAAGCCTCATTTTCACCTGTGTGGTTTTTTGATCACAAAAAAATGCAAGCCACTTTTTGTGTTTTTCCAATTTTATTCCATGCAAAACACTGGTTCACAAGTGTGATGTGGTCGAGTCACACTTTAAGCCACAGATCATTAAAATTCTATGAAGTACCAATTATAGGGTTTAACACTTTAACATCATGCATTTTTTTTTTTTTTATTGTAAACCACTAGGACCTTCTTCTTTTCAGAGGACATACAGGACTCAGGACCAGTAAATAAAGCTATAATTCTATAGACTATTAAAACCACTCTTATTAGATGGAGATAAAAAAAGGAAAGATGTATGAATTACTACAAAAAAGAGACTAAAAGGGTTAATAGGCTAAGAAAACAAGCAAATAAAAAGATGATTAAATAAATTAAAAACAAATATGTAATAATATTGTACTATTGATATGTGTTTAACAATATTATCATTATTATTATCATTATTATTATTATTATTTTTATTATTATTATAACATAATTATTGTTAGAGAAAGTTAAGCTATTACATTAATAATAAAATATGTATTAAATAAAAATAACTAATAATATAAACATAGAAACATTTTTTAATTATATCATGTGTATATATATATATATATATATATTATATATATATATATATATATATATATATATATATATATATATATATATATATATGGTATAATTAGGAGTTTGTTCAGAAGATAATTTTAAATAATATAGAACAAGGAAAATAAAGTGTTAAAGAATATTGTCACACCTAAGAAAGTGAGAGGGAAAAAAATAAATAAAAAGAAAATGAAGAGAAAGAAATAATAATAATAATAATAATAATAATATGTATTTGAATTATTTTAATTATTCTGAAAATAATAATAATTGTGCATTTAAACCAATCAAGAAGTAAACAGAATCATACAACAGAACAGGAAGAAGTATATAGGAGAAAAAAATGAAAGTAAAATGATACTAGGATGAAAATTCTTCACCTGCATGACAGGTTGAGTAACTAAACAGCAACATTTCATTCTTCTGGCACAAAACCCAGTCTCTGCTATCACTCAGAAGAGTATGCTTATGCTTCCTATCACGGTTTCTTCCTGTCATCTCAGGGGTGTTGTTTTGACCCTGTTCCTGGCTTACTTATTAGGGCTCTAAACCTGTAACCTGATTTCTGTAAAGCTGCTTAGTGACAATAATATAGAGCTCTACAAAGGTGACAGCGGTTTTGTGGAAGTGCTTCAGGTTCTATGAGCAGAAAGAGATGCTTTATCTCATGAAACATCTGCTTCCCTTCTCATTCGATCAGTTCCAGCCATTACACCTGACCCAGGTAATGAAGTTCTGCTTGTTCGGGTCTACTAGTGGCCAGGATGAGCTGTGTTATCCTCCAGTCATTTAAAAGCTTTTATTCAGAACCATGCTGTCATTAAACTGTGATGTTGCTGATTTGCTTTTTTTTTCTGCACCCAGGAGAAGCGTCGACTGGCCATCCGTAATGCAGCGCAGCAGTGGGAGGAGTCAAGGAGCTTTCTGGAACTTCCAGCACAGAACGGAGCTAAGGAAGAACTGAGCCCAGAGAACAGCCCCGCCCACAGCCCAGGACAGACCAATGGGATCGCTCAAGAGCCCTCGCCCGATGAGCTCAGGTAGAGAGGCCGAGTAACAGATTAATGATGTTAGAGACAATTAATCAACATTCTCTGACCATTCAGAATCAAGAATTCAACGGTGTTATGATACATTGTTCGTCATTGAAGTTTATGACCATATTAGCCGCAAAGCCATAAGCTTTTAAAAATCATCACTGGTTGTTGTCACGTTTACATTTAAGACCAACAGAAGTGAAAAAGTGGTTTCTTTCTTTCTCTCTGTCTGTCTATATGTGTTTCCTCTTCAGACGAGATAGAGGAAGTCCTGTCACTGCTACTGAGCGTCCAACAGGGGGCAGTGAAAATAAATTGCGTTCAGGCAGTCGCCCCAACAGCCCCCGAGACCCCAGGTGCACTCACACACACACACACACACACACACACACACACACACACACACACACACACACACACACACACACACATCCTGTGTTCTTCTTCTATAGAGTCTGCTAAAAGCAGTAAGATTCTAATGCCTGGTAAGTAGATTCTGCATTTCCTCTACCTGCATTCCCATCACAGTGACATCACATTCCTGACATCACACACACACACACACACACACACACACTCACACACATACACACACGCGCACACACACATACACACACGCGCACACACAAAAACACACGCACACACACAGTGCAGTCGCTTCTGTGTGTGTTTGTGTGTTGTGTGTTTATCCTATTATACAGATAATGTAATATACAGACTGTATTCTGAAGACACACACACATCGAATACCATACTGTAAAGTACTGATCCTGTAGTGTTCTCAAAGTCAAATCAAGGAACAAATACAGTCTGCATCTAATTAACTAATTAATTCATTAGCTAATTAACATTTTGCTTCATTTGGCATAATATTATCACAATAATTGACAAATTTCTTTCCTAAGATCAACTGAAAGCATGTTTGTCCATTCAAGGGAGTTTTATGCTGGCTAATATCATAACTGTGTGTGTGTGTGTGTGTGTGTGTGGTGTGTGAGAGAGAGAGAGAGAGAGAGAGAGAGAGAGAGAGTGTGTGTGTGTGTGTGTGTGTGTGTGAGAGAGAGAGAGAGAGAGAGAGAGAGAGAGAGAGAGAGAGGTGTGTGTGTGGGGGAGCGTTGCCCTGTAACACACATTTCAAATTAAAAACATGAATTACAACTTTTCCTCCAACACATTAAGTCTTAACACACTGACCTGAGTCAAGTCAGACAACCTGGCTTCATGCTGTGCAAATGGTTTGTGTAGTGTGAACAACAACCTAGAATGTTCTAGCCGTTCTTTCTAGAACAGGAAAAATCTTCATAAAAATGATGCAAAAGTCCTGGCAGAGAGCCAGACGGAGAATACAAGCAGAAGAAGGAGTGTGTTTTTGTTACCTTGTCACACCTCAGGCCAGCCGGTGACTCTGTGATTACGCATCAGCCAGTCAGCGAGGAGAACCGTCCTGATACACCAGTAGCTCCGAGAGTCTCCTTCTTTGACCTTACATGAAATACATCAAACGCAGCTCCGTGTGCCAGCCAGCGCATCACCCCTCTACCTAGGCTTCTTTAAAAATAGCTGTTATTGTTGGACGCGTTTCAGCTGGAGCTTATTCCGTATCTTCCAGGCAACATAAGGACTTTGTTCCTCCATCATGTTCTATTTGGGCATGTTTTTTTTTCAGGGATCAGGACGCTACCTCGTTCATTATGTGTGTGATTGCAGGCAACAGTGTGACACCCTGCAGCTCTGACTCTGTTTTATCTGTGTGCTTTGAGATTGAGTGATTAAGGTGAGGTCGCAGGGCTTCCTGTCAGTTCCTGGCGCCTGCAGGTCCGCTCATGGGCTTAGATAAAGCGCTAATGTATCCGACAGCCAAAATTTATGCTGTCCATACTCTGGTCAGGTACCTGTGCTTTTTTTTTTTTACTACATAACATACAACAGACTTGTATGTAAATGTCTTGAGGAATTCTCTGGAGGCTCTCGGTCTGGTTTGAGCAATTGGAACCAGACAAGCTTTTTGGTTTTCTTGGGATTTTTTTGAGCTGCTAAAATGAGCTACAAGGTGCAAACTGAGACAAATGGCAGAGCTCCATCACTGGAGACATGTTTTATGGAGAAATTTTTTGGAAATCAAGACAAAAATATTTTTGAGTGACTTTTGTCAATCACTACATTTCTGATCAATTATTAAAAAAGATTCCCATGGACACGCCCTTCCATTTTTTTTTTTGTCTGTTGGCTTGTTGAATTATTTGCAGCATAAAATCAAACCAGACAGACAAGTAGCGACTCAATCAAAGGTATTCATTTTGCTTTGATTCAGACTCACACCAGATTAATAAGTGTGCAGAATACACAGTGCTGTCTGGGGTCTTTAAATGTCAAATATTCTCCTCACTTAAATAACGATCTGATCCACGCTACAGGATAATGAGGCGGATTTTGAAGCTAATGCATTATCCCAAAAAGGTTCTCCTCCCTCCCTTCCTTCTTTATCTCAACTGAGTATATCTCTTGACTTTTTGCAGGGCTTCCTGGAACAGCCAGGTTTTATTTTGGATTTGTTTGGCTTGGATGGAGATAATGAAGATTAAATGAAGTGCATGATGAACACCGAAGTGCTTTTTGGGTTCAGCCGAGTTCAGCGCTTTGTAGGATCACGTCACGACTTAATCAAAATCTGTTTGTGGTTCTCGTGTTTCTTTTTTTTTTCATCATGTCACTAATTATATATAATTTTTAGATTTCTGTTCTTGAAAACCACAACAATAATTATGTAAGGTGGTCAAGCTCGTGTCTTGCTTTGATCTCTGTATATAGTCGATTATCATTTCTCTCATTCTCTAATCGTGTAGTCAGCTTGTTTTTTTTTTCTTCTTTCGAAATCACAATGGCCACCTTATACACCGCTCTTCCCACACCCGTCCTCGTTCAGCTCCTTTCTGAAACAAATCGGACAAATTCCTCCCTGTTCTCTTCGGGATTCCCTGTGTGGCTCTAGTGTTACGCCGTGTCTGAGTCTCCGGTTTGTGAAATTTGAATAAGCTCGAGTCTGACTTATTGGGGTGTTTTAATGCTATAGCCCGGTGTCCGTGAAGCCGATCCTCTGGCATGTGGGTGTCACAAGGCCACGGCGGTGCCGGGTCACAGAGTTCCGCCCGGATATCGAGCCTTCCTGAGACTCACTGCGATCCTCCACTCTCACGGTTCCGTTATTAACTATACCTTCTCCAGAGCAGCGCCCAGGAGTCGAGCCAATTAGGCCAGACGGATGTCTATTCTCTCCTACAAACCGATCGGGTCTCGGTTTTAACTAACACACTTAGTTCCTCTGTCCTATTGACACGCATGTAAACAAATGCAGTGCTTTGTAAGAGGCTCGCCGATTAGCATCAGTGCTAATGGATCAGGAAGATAGGGAATTGGCAGAGCACCATTAAGGCACTCAGCGCTGTAAGCAGTGTTACTCTGTCTACTGTGTTTACATTTGTACTCAGTGGCCTGAGTACATGTCCTGGAGCAGGGCTGCTGTAGGAATCCCAGAATAAGTGCACCAAAAACAGACACTATAGTGTTCACTTTCCCCAGTTGCCTCATATGTAGCTGTTGAACCAAGACCTGCTTGTAGTGTAATTAAAGGAAACGTATAGCTAAAGTTTACCATTGTGCAAACTACAAGTTGTGTAAATTCTCCATGAACGCATGCGTGTGATGATTTTCACACATGTTCTGCCCTGTATGAAGACTTCCAGGCATGTTCATTCATTCATTGTCTACCGCTTATCCGATCTATACTCGGGTCACGGGGAGCCTGTGCCTATCTCAGGCGTCATTGGGTATCAAGGCAGTATACACCCTGGACGGAGTGCCAACTCATCGCAGGGCACACACACACACATTCACTCACACACTCACACACTACGGACAATTTAGAGATGTCCAGGCATGTTCTTATAGCAAAATATTCAATAATGGGGTCATGTAATGCCACCTGTCAGCATTGGTTATTTTACAACAACAGCATATCCTGAAATGTTTTATTCTGTAATGTGTTGAAATTACAATGATTTATTTATTAAAGAATGATATATCATACTTTTTTCTTCATTTTTAGTGGTGGAACATCCAGGAAAGTTGGTTCCTGTTTACATTTATGTTTTAGCAGCTATAAACATTCCATTCCACAGTCATTCCAGTGTTACCTTCATCTTGAAATCAGGGACCGATCCCTCGGATGTGTGTTGGATTTTGTGAAGGAGACCTGGCAAATATTTAAAGTGGAGCAGTTATTAAAAACCTATCAAGTCTCATTTTAGTGCAGATATGACTCGTCTTTGAAGCAGGCGCCGTGCTTAAAGCTCACATGTGGTACTGATACAGAGTTCACAGTGATTCAATTAAAGCTGACTTTCCGAGCCATTGTTTTTGGGCAAGAATCCCAAAAGCACTTAAGCAGAAAGATCAGTAAAAGATGATACTGCATCACATTCTTTAAACTCTTAAGTCTTAAGCAGCTACGTTAAATCCCTGACCTGCTAATGCTCTCTCTAATGCTCTCTTATCATTTCCAGACTCCAGGAGGCAGGGGGCACCAGTGTTCAGAGTCTGTCTCTGTCTGAGAGCCACGTGGCCGAGCTGGACGGCGAGACGGTGCGTCTGTTCGGTCCGGGAGCTCTGGACACCCTGGAGAGAGGCTGGGGCGTGCAGACAGCCAGCACCGTCACTACCATCGCCTTCCGCTATATCCAGTTCGACAGCATCGTGCCCACTCTGCCACGCATTCGCCTCAAATTCCCCAACCTCACGGTCAGCCCGAGTTCTCACACCACAACTCTAGAACAGGACATGATCCATAATCCCTAATGTTCGCTGCAGCTCCATGCAAGTGCATGTGTCCAGTACAGATGAATAATCTCTGTATCAAATAAGGACTGGTCTGAAAACCTGGAGCTGTTTTGGGAAAGTTTCAGTTCATTCAGGAAGGTGTCTTTACTGTCAGAGTAACTTCTCTTCTCTTCTCTTCTCTTCTCTTCTCTTCTCTTCTCTTCTCTTCTCTTCTCTTCTCTTCTCTTCTCTTCTCTTCTCTTCTCTTCTCTTCCCTCCCCTTCTCTTCTCTTCACTTCTCTCCTTTCCTCTCCTCTCCTCCTCTTGTCTTCTGTTCTGTTCTGTTCTGTTCTGTTCTGTTCTGTTCTGTTCTGTTTTTTCTTTCTCTTCTCTTCTCTTCTCTTCTCTTCTCTTCTCTTCTCTTCTCTTCTCTTCTCTTCTGTTCTCCTCTCCTCTCTTCTCTTCTCTTCTCCTCTGCTCTCCTCTCCTCTCCTCTGCTCTCCTCTCCTCTCCTCTCCTCTCCTCTCCTCTCCTCCTCCCTCTCCTCTCCCCCTCCTCCTCGCCTCCAATCTCCTATCCTATCTATAGCACCTGATTTTTTTGGAGACTAATATAACCCGGCTGTTGCAGTTAGCAGCTCTAGCACAGATAAAGAGGCTGGAGCAGGTGACCATTGATCTGGAAGGAAACCCTGTAGTGGGCCTCACTCTGTGGCGATCCTTCCTCATCTACAGACTCAACCACCTCAACCTCCAGAGAATCAATGGCACGGAGGTACACACACACACACACACACACACATACACACACACAAGCTGCATGAGATACAACTGATGGATGCATTATCATCAGCAGTGTATCATTATAAACACTACAGACAGGCAGGAGACAGGCTTATTCATTAAACACACACACACACACACACTAATCTTGCATTCACAGCTAATGGAGTAGTCATTACAGGCTAATAACTGAGTTGTGAGAATGTATTTACGCTTTGCTACATATCAACTGGACATTTTATGGCTCCAGTAAATACAGGACATTAAATATAGTCACTTTTCAGACCTTTTATTTATATCTCGTGTCTCCCTCATGTCTGTGTCACCAGGTGACGATGAATGACGTCATGGCGGCCGAGCGCATTTTTGGGACCCTGGGTCACGTAGCTTCTACTGAAACACCGCACTGTCGACTGCTTCTCCTGCTGGAGGAGTCAAGGTGTGTGCTTTTTTATCTCTAACTGATATCTGATTAACTATCTATTACCCAAAATGCATTGCAGTGATTGAGTATTTGGATATGTGTCGCTGTCTGAGTGATTTGTTTGATTGTGCAGTGGATTTTGTGAGGAGAGTTAACTAAATACATTTATCATTTGTAACAATTTCAGTGTGTGTGTGTGTGTGTGCGTGTGTGCATGCACATGCCTATATACTGACCTGTATTTACTCAGGGGCAGGATGCTACCTGCTTGGCATCAGCAGGCGTTCCTCGTCCCGGCCAAAACTGCTTCTGACTCCATCTGTCAGCTTTGTTCAATAAATCTGCTTATGGCTCCAGACAAGACTGCAGCAGATAATTAGCCATTAGTTCCTGTGTAGCTTCACAGTGCTGTCACACTAAAACCAACACCTCACTCTTGCAGCTCATAAACAGTCAGACCCAGTGTTCTGAACCCTATTCAACCCAGATGTCTGAAATTCTTAGCCATGGTGATGGTGATAGATCTTTCAAAGAGTGATGAATTGATAAATGCAAGGGTGTATCATGTGTTTTTTTACCTGTTAAATAAAACACATGGGGTGTAATGCTATAGGAAAATACTCAATTATGCAGCCTGACACCAATTCCAGCCTGAAGTTGATGATTTTCTTATGACACCTGGAGCAGGGTGGGATGGCGGCCTGTTTCAACTACAGAATGAAACAGTTAGAAAGAAATGTACGTACATGTAACAATACAGTCGAAAAGAAACACTAGTGATCAACCTAAAATGAATAGATCCCTAAGAACAATTAGAACAGGATACAAGATCTGACTGTTACGAAGTGCTGAAACGGGAAAAGCCCCTTCCTTCCTTTGGGGGCGGGGCAAAGAACCACTTCCCAACAATTGTTGTTGCTTTTTAAACCACAAAAAAAAGTAATTTTAAGTA
Source organism: Hemibagrus guttatus (assembly GCA_033459395.1). Taxonomy (NCBI): domain Eukaryota; kingdom Metazoa; phylum Chordata; class Actinopteri; order Siluriformes; family Bagridae; genus Hemibagrus; species Hemibagrus guttatus. The sequence continues at coordinate 5,273,116 of JAUCMX010000004.1, forward strand.
GAAAAAAGGGACTGCCAATGACATTCTTTGTACAACATATCGCATTCTGGGGGTTTGGACGCCCCAAAGAGGAGGGTAGCCATGAGGTAAGAATCCTTGCTAAGCACCCAAAAGGGTCAGCAATATTGAAATTCCACTGCCATATAAAAATGTTGGAGGAAGGAACCCCAGACTTTTTTTAAAGAGACTTTGCTTCATTAAGCTGTATTTTCTCAATACGGAGACTATCTCTACAAGTCATTTCTGAAAGCATGGTGGAGCAGCAGATTGCCACTCCCTCAGTATAATTCTCTTGGCCATGATGGCAACAAGGCAAGGATGAAACTGTATCAGATCTGCCACAGATTGCCAAATCAATTTCAGATAGGAAAACCTGCTGACCAATCAGATTTGAGAATTCACTCGAAGCGCTGTGGTGTAAGGTTATATCAGAAGTCATGCGATTAACTTCTCTTAGGTTTCCTTCCTGTGAGATGAAGGTGGCAAAAGACCGGGGGGGTGTGTGTTTTGTGTGTGTGTGTGAATATTTTAAAGCTGTATGTATATGAGAATGTGTGCACACAAACGGCAAAGTGATGATGGCAGGCCAGCGCTTGTTCAATGCAGCTGCCATTTTTAGCCCATGCTAGAGAGAGAGAGAGAGCGAGAGAGAGAGAGAGAGAGAGCGAGCGAGCGAGCTAGCTAAACATCTCAGGATCCAGGTGAGAACTCATAAAATACTCTCTCCCTCAGCCCCAAGTTTCTGGTCTAGATCTCTGTTTCAGGTTCTCGCACCTCCTGTACTAGAAGTTAAGTGGACAGGCAGCATACACGTCTTTCATCTTCTATCTCTGATTAAAACCCTGAGCCACACACACGGTATCTCACACACACACACACACACACACACACAGCCATAGGTCTTGTATTTTTCTCACATGCCGTAGCCTGCAGGTAGGCAGCGTGTTGGCAGAGGGAACAGGAGCCGACTGGTTCTGTGCTGCACTTCATTCGCCTTATGATAGAACATCCGTTACTCCTGTTCCTGCCCACTACTTACATGTATACCTTATATTACAACCGTGCAATCGTGTTATTTTTCCCACACACACACAGAAGTGATATCGGAAAATAATCAGTGACAGAATTCTTTCCCTGAAGTTAATTATTTAGTCTTATGTTCCTTTTATGCCACAGCAATTTGCCAGCGTATTATGAATTAATAAATGACACTTTGAATTTTTTATCTGTTTATAGTTACACATTGTCCACAAACTATAGCAGCTTTAAACCTCCAGTCTCTCTCTCTCTCTCTCTCTCTCTCTCTCTCTCTCTCTCTCTCTCTCTCTTTCTCTCTCTCCCACTCCCACTCCCCTCTCTATCTAATAAGTTAATAAAACCAGAAACACACATCTTCACACGTTCCAGGGAAACGTTCCCGTGTTTGAAAACACAGCGACAGTTACAAAGCGCTGACATGGAAGATTCACTGTCTTTCTCTGCAGGAAGAGACAGCTGCAGTTCTTGCTGGAGGGCAGAGTTCGCAGGTTCGGATTGAGCCCTGAGGAGCTGAGGGAGAACGGGAAGCTGCTGGGGGAGAGCATGAGCCGAGCACTCTTTAACTACCCCAGCAAGGACTCCAGCTCTGACAGTCCAGAGGTGACACACACACACACACACACACACACACACATACAGAGTTTATTCAGCATCACATGACCTCAAGAATACTGTCAGATACACACAAAAATTATTCTGATTCACACTAACAAATAAGTTGCCCTAGGTTTATTTCTTTATTTCTTATTTCTGGGTGTGTAGCTTTTAGCCTCATGTAGTTTTTAGGGCTGTGTAGTTTTTATGGGTGTGTGTAGTTTTTAGGTGGTGTTTTTTATTTTAGTTTTTAGGTGTGTGTAGCTTTTAGGGGTGTGTAGCTTTTAGGGGTGTGTAGTTTTGGGGGTTTTGTTTTTGGGTTTATTTTAGGGGTTTTTTTGGGTTTTTTTTAGGGTGTGTAGTTTTTTTTTAGGGGTGTGTAGCTTTTAGGTGTGTGTAGTTTTTTTTTAGGTGTGTGTAGCTTTTAGGGTGTGTAGTTTTTAGGGGTGTGTAGCTTTTAGGGGTGTGTAGTTTTTAGGGGTGTGTAGCTTTTAGGGCTGTGTAGCTTTTAGGTGTGTAGCTTTTAGGGATGTGTAGTTTTTAGGGCTGTGTAGTTTTTAGGGTGTGTAGCTTTTAGGCTCATGTAGCTTTTAGGGTGTGTAGTTTTTAGGGGTGTGTAGTTTTTAGGTGTGTGTAGTTTTTAGGGGTGTGTAGTTTTTTAGGGGTGTGTAGTTTTTAGGGCTGTGTAGCTTTTAGGGGTGTGTAGCTTTTAGGGGTGTGTAGCTTTTAGGTGTATGTAGCTTTTACGGGTGTGTAGTTTTTGGGGCTCATGTAGCTTTTAGGGCTGTGTAGTTTTTAGGGGTGTGTAGCTTTTAGGGGTGTGTAGCTTTTAGGGTGTGTAGCTTTTAGGGTCATGTAGTTTTTTAGGGCTGTGTAGTTTTTAGGGGTGTGTAGCTTTTAGGGTGTGTAGCTTTTAGGGCTGTGTAGTTTTTAGGGGTGTGTAGTTTTTAGGTGTGTGTAGTTTTTAGGGTGTGTAGCTTTTAGGTGTGTGTAGTTTTTAGGGGTGTGTAGTTTTTAGGGCTGTGTAGTTTTTAGGGCTGTGTAGCTTTTAGGGCTGTGTAGTTTTTTAGGGGTGTGTAGTTTTTAGGGCTGTGTAGCTTTTAGGAGTGTGTAGCTTTTAGGTGTGTGTAGCTTTTAGGGGTGTGTAGTTTTTAGGTGTGTGTAGTTTTTTAGGTGTGTAGTTTTTAGGTGTGTGTAGTTTTTAGGGGTGTGTAGCTTTTAGGGCTGTGTAGTTTTTAGGGCTGTGTAGCTTTTAGGGCTGTGTAGTTTTTTAGGGGTGTGTGGTTTTTAGGGCTGTGTAGCTTTTAGGAGTGTGTAGCTTTTAGGTGTGTGTAGCTTTTAGGGGTGTGTAGTTTTTAGGGATGTGTAGTTTTTAGGTGTGTGTAGCTATTAGAGCTGTGTAGCTTTTAGGGGTGTGTAGTTTTTAGGTGTGTGTAGCTATTAGAGCTGTGCAGCTTTTAGGGGTGTGTAGCTTTTAGGGGTGTGTAGCTTTTAGGGCTGTGTAGTTTTAGGGGTGTGTAGCTTTTAGGGCTATGTAGTTTTTAGGGCTGTGTAGTTTTTAGGGTGTGTAGTTTTTAGGGCTGTGTAGTTTTTACGGGTGTGTAGCTTTTAGGCTCATGTAGCTTTTAGGGGTGTGTAGTTTTTAGGGGTGTGTAGTTTTTAGGGCTGTGTAGTTTTTACGGGTGTGTAGCTTTTAGGCTCATGTAGCTTTTAGGGGTGTGTAGTTTTTAGGGGTGTGTAGTTTTTAGGGATGTGTAGCTTTTAGGGCTGTGTAGCTTTTTAAGGAGCATGTAGCTGTTAGCGGCGTGTAGCTTTTAGGGGTGTGTAGCTTTTAGGGGTGTGTAGCTTTTAGGGGTGTGTAGTTTTTAGGGGTGTGTAGTTTTTAGGGGCATGGCCAATCCAGCTTTTTCACCATTTCATGCATAACATCTACACTTGGACATTCAATTTAAGACTCTTTTTCATGTTTTAGTATAATACATAAATCATTTATCTATCAACTGCATAGTCCTTTGTCCTGAAGATTTTCTCACATTGGAAGACTTAACACTAACAATCTAGCAGTTTTCTATATCTTCCATTTTTTTGTCTTAATACTATTAAAGGGGAACAGCACACGATCTGCACCAAAGTTTTTCAGATTTACAATAATTTCCCCATACCTTAAGATTTGGTTTGGAGCCTAATTTGCATAGTATTTAAATAAAACTATGAAGTTCTTTTTACTTTACTTATCACAAGTCTCCAAAAATACTTGCATTGACTCGTCATAGGAAGTTAAATATATCTAATATATTACAGTGAAGCTGCCATTTACTCTGATCTCTCACTATACATTTAATCGTCATCATTCTGTGTCCAGCTTTAAATTCTGGCCCCATTATGTCTCTGTATGTCCTCAGGAGAGCCGCAGTGAGGTGCTGGAGCGCAGCTCCATGGTGGATCAGTACCTCCTGGGCTCGTGCACTCTGCCTCCAGCACCAGCGTGAAGGGAGAAGTGCTGCACAAGCTCTGGCCCATGATGTTTGTAGAGATGGTGAGGGACTGCGTGCTCGAGACAAGGGACACCACGGCGTACACACGCGCCTGCCTCGACACGCTCGCCAACGCCAAATGAAAGGGAGGAGAACGATGATATGGAGAATGTGTGGAGAGAAATAAAAGGATGTTGACTCCACCCAGGAAAAAAACAACATTCCTGCCATCTTTTTTTCCCGTTTCCAAAAGCACAGTCTCCTATGGAGATTAGTCAGATGGAGAAATTTGAACTTGCGAATGACTCAGAGGGACAGACTCCATGCACCTCAATGAAGCTCTGACTGAGAAAGAAGGAATGGAATGATCTTCGAAGATGAAAACATGATGCCTGTGATGTTTTATGCTTGTTCACCCACACACAAGTGTCCCAGAAGAGTAGTAAGAGTAATACACTAAAGCGTTTTGCTAATGTTGGTCTTCCTAATGGTGCTGCTAATACAGACACAAAGAGAAAAAAAAAATCCAGTCTGGTTCTAGTTTTCTGTCTGCTGTCTAACTGCAAAACACTAGAAGAGATAAGACAATTTTATGTTTTTGCGTCTTGCTCTTTTTTTATGCTGCTGGATAAGATCCAAATGACTTTCTTGCACAGAGGGTTTTTTTCGCTTTTGTTCTGTATTTTACAGGATATTAAA
>JAUCMX010000004.1:5278420-5315920 GCA_033459395.1 Hemibagrus guttatus
TCGTACCTTCATCTTCTCCAGTTTGAGACAGTGGAAACCTGGCTGTTGGGTGAGAATCAGCCAAAACTAAATTAGGGAGACAAGGATGTGATGAGGGTCCATTTAGTCTACAGGATGACGTGAAGTCTTTGAGGAAAAAAAAAAAAGCTATTCTAACTTGTCCAGATTTGATGCTGCATCTGAGTGAAAGAGTCCTGGGTCAGAGATCAGAGCTCCTGGTCTTGTCCTTTGACACACAGCGAGAGGACAGTTGCCAGCTTGAGCACTTAAAACGGACATTGCACTTGACCACCAAAGCTGACGCACTGTTATTATTTCCCAGGTAGAGCTGTCCATTTTCTGTCCAGCATGAACAGAGTGTCATGTGTAAGGTAAGAACAGAGTTGTTGCTTCACTGGCGAGTGTGTTTCACATTTTCAGAAAAGATACACATTAAAACTAAGACTATCTTGAGACACTCAAGATAGAGACACTTTCTCAAACTGCACTGGTTTGTTGGCTGTTGCTCAAGCTGTAAATGATTTTCTGACACAAGTCATAGCATCTTGAGTAACCGAATCCCAGAAGCTGACATGCTTTATAAATATGAATGAGATGAATAGAACAGCTCTTATTGTTAACTAGGACTGTAAATCCAGCATCTTGCTATTTGTACACTGAAATGTTGTGCTCTGTGGAAGTTTATGGGCTTCTATTCACAGCGTTGTCATGGCTATCAGCCTGCTTTGGACGAACCTCTCTGACGGCCAGCACGCTCTGGACCACAAGAAGGTAACACTGGCATCAGAGATGCACTTGAACTTTCCTTTGACAAAACATTTAAACTGATTTAGGATTTTTATTAGTAAATCTAAAGGAGCTGTTAACTTGGCCTTTTCTGGTTAACATTAACGCTCATTACAGGCAAACCGCTCCTCACAATAAAGCACTAAATTTATTCTGTGTGCGTGTGAACAATTGTTATTATTTCTGGAGTTTTTCATGCTGGATTTCAAGCGAAGCAATGATTAGATGCACCATTGGGAGTAACTTGTTTCTTTAAACATAAAAATCTACCATTTAGAGAGAAAAATAATTGTACAGTATTTCTTGTTAATAATAATCAATTTATGTTGAATTGTAAAATCAAATGCAGTGTTGATTAGTTTTCTATAACAGCAGCTCTGACACTTGTTTTGTCTGCAAAGCAAATCACAGGTTTATATTAATGAGCTCATTCAATACCTTATCGTTTCTATAGTAACACCCTAGACAAGGATTGGATTCTTCATGGAAATGGACTTTTTAGGACACTGTGTTTTTTCCAGTTAAACACCAGTAATATGAAAAGTTGTTTTTATTGCCTGAGTAACATCAAGACAACTTCAACAGGGAGGCTTTTTGAGGGAAGACCTGTGTACAGCTGTTATAGCACAAGTGCTAATGAGAGCTAACTTGTGTCAAGATGCGACATTTCACAAAATTAAGCTTATCTGTAAATTTATACCATGTGCTGTTTTGAAAATGTTCTTTTTAGGGTGGTAACAGGGATAAGTTTCCATTAACAGCATGCACAAAAATGCTTAGCTTATTTATTCCTTGTGTATTAAGTCCTTCCTGGTTTTCCTTTGATACATTTTTATACACCTTTCATTTGGGTTTTACTCTCAATTCCAAATACGCTCCTCTTTGTGGCCTTGAACCGCTCTGCATCTGGTTCAGTTAATGTTTGAGATTATTATCTGGTTGCCAAGTAAAGTTGGATCCAGTGAGTTTTGGGACATTTGTTTAGATCTGAGAAGTTAGAACGCTTTCAGTTCCTCATCAAGTGAACCAGTTATCTATATATATCATAAAGATCATGAGCAGCTCTGCTCTTTGTCCCATGACTTTGTCTTAAAAGTTTTAACTAGGCGATTTTGATAGACACATTTCAGGCTGATTCAATATGACAGGCGATTAACATCAGCGTTCCTGCTTAACCACAAAAGCCCTGATCCACAGCAGGGTCCTGGGCTCTTGAGAACATGTAACCAGCCTGTGTGAAACCTCGTTCAGAAACCCGATCCTGGTGCAAACCTGAGGCATGGCTAGAAAAGGAGATACAAAGACAAAAACGAAAAAGACGTGTTGTTCATAGTTTGCTGATCTGAGACCAGTTTGGCTAGGTTTGGGATTAGAGGAAATAATGCTATTGCTTAGTTCAAAGCAGGGATACTTTTTTTCTGTTGGTGTGAAAAGGAGTGGAGAATAGTCAGATCAGATGTCCGGAAGATCGCAGAGAGCATTGAGAGGTCATTAGTGCTAAGAGAGATCACAGTGACCGACAGATTCAGTTTCAACAGGTGATGATGATGCTGAGGATGAGGTCAAGAAAATTTTTTCCATGAACATTCCTCCATGAGACGGTGATTAGAAACTGAAATGAACTTTCACTCAAGATTTTAGTGATGGACAGGTGATTCGGCCACTCGCTGGACTTTCCACTCGTAGTAAAAGTCGGCATGGATCAGCTGTTTGACCCTTCGGTGACCTGGAAGATGACTGAGAGCTTGAGTTACGGGAACAGGAGGGAAGGGGTCTGCCACATTTGATCTCTGAATAGCCGATGGGCATTGACAGACAGCCGAGGATGTCGTGCCAGCAATTCCTACTGCCCAAGCTTTATTCTCTGGTGGACCACTGCTGCTTGCAGCTCTCCAGGCCTCTATAATATTTAATGTACTCAGTTTGAGAGAGAAAAATATGCGAGAGGCCACCAGTTCTGAGGCCGGGGGAAGTGACAGCAGTGAACTGATGAACATGGCAACAAGCACAATAAAAAGGGGAACATGAAAAAGCCTGTATATATGCAAAAATGCACATTTCTCAATATGTACTGAGAATAAAATATACTAAAATAATGCCACACAAATATAGTGATATATATTTTTCCCCTAATGTCAAAAAACTACTCTGACCATAATAGAAATCTTAATTCATGTTACCAATTAATTGCAGGCTTTACTTAAGTCTCACTAAATACTATTCCTGCTACTAAATAATATGTTTTAAAATGAATAAAAAAAAAAAATCTGGAATGTTACACAAATATGTATATAAATAACAAAAAAATGTTACATGTTTCTGTGTGCTGTATTTGGCTGCAGGTTGCTCCTAGACCCGTGGTCGAGCCTCAGATTTTGGACAGTGAGTCTTCTGGATCATGGGGCTCTTGGGGTCCATGGGGTGAATGCTCTCGCTCCTGTGGTGGTGGCGTACAGGAGCAAAGCAGGCCATGCTTACACATGTATAGCACTCCATCCACAGTTTATTCCTCCAGACAGGGTCCTCGAATGGGGCAACAGGATCCGAGTACGGTCATATCAGCATTAAGACCCTCTGTCCCTGTGCATCATGGTAATAACAGGCCTCTTCCTGAAGCTCAGGGGTCGCAACATACCAGTCAGGGGGAGACAAGAAAGCAGCAGAGTGAAGCACGGCCTGGGAGGCGGTACTACATTTTATTCTAATCATTTAATGCTGCTGTTTTGTCGTGTCCGTGTCCATATTGAATGGACTTTAAGAATTTGTAGTGTTTCATATGTATTGCTGTTTTTCCCTAGCCTACTTAGGAGTGATATATTTAGAGAAAAGTTCCAAAAAAACAAAAACAGTTCATTTTTTTCACACAAATGTTTCTATCTTCAAAGCAAATGTTGATCTCAAACCCATTTCTGCTCTCTGAGATGCTCCAAGTGCTTGTTCATAATCATCTAAAATCTGAAGGTGTTTATCTTCAACCACTAAAATTCTGTGTAAGGTTATCCAACAGAGGGAAAAACACACGTCTCACACTGAAAGCTAACAGAGTCCTGACTCATTTTATATCAGACTCACAGCCAGAAAACCATTCATTTCTTTATTCTGGTTGAAAATATCTGATAAGTCAATACAGCAGTGTACTAGTAAAAAAGGCTAGTGTCTTTCTTTGAACTGTCATTGTAACAGGACTTGTCTAAGAGTCTCATCAGATCTACAATGGAAAATTGCGCTGAATGTAAAGACCTATCTGGAATTTATGCTTGTTATGCCATAACGGTGTGGTTTTTCAGGCGAGGAGGTAGCACTCGGATCAGCCCCGGGATGTACGGTTACGGGAAGATGCCGTACGTGGTCTCCTCACAGAGAGATTCTGGACACAAGGTGTACAGCCAGAGAAAATCTCGCTCCCCTTCTCACCACAGATACAACAGCTACAGACAGCAGCAGAAGAAGTACCGAAATACTCAGCAAAGTCCCACTCAAAATACCCATCACAGTATGAGCCAGACGGCATCCTGGGTTCCCCTCCACCAGCCGGGCTCGGTTCTCCTGTCGCCGGGGGAGCCGCACTCTCCTGGCACACTGACGTCAGGTTTTAGCCAAGCTTCAGCTCCTGGGAGCTCTCATAACCAAAACTTGCTGCCAGCTTCCTCCTGCTCTGGAGCTGCCAGTCAGTACAAGATGTGCAACATGAATGTAAGAATCTTGAATATTCAAGGCATGAAGATTATGATACCGAGATTGCAAATATTCTAAAAAATATTCTAGTGCAAAGCATCATAAGCTTGCAGGCATTTGGGAATGTCGGGAATGGCAGCTGAGTAAGGAATGAAACAGTGTGGAAAATAAGTTGGTTGTTTTCCAAATATTTTTACAATTCTTTTACAACACAGTAATTACAGCAATGCCAAGAATTACTGTTCTTTCAATCATAAAATATCAAACCTCATGCTTTTATCCATTTAGAGTTACATCCCTATGGATGACCGAACAGAATCAGGCATTCATGCAGCACTGTGGTGTAACATGTCTAACACCGTCCAGGACATCCAAGGACGTTAAACCTTCCTAATGATTTTGTCCTTGAAATATTTAAGCTCTGCTATTGTGTGTAAAAGTTCCAGTGCTTGTTGAGGCAGAGAGGATTTTGGTATGTGCGTATGTGTGAACAAGGTGGGAGTTGACATCTCCTCAGAGCGATCATAAAAACCAGAATTATCCGGGGGGCGGGAATGTTACAGAGTCAGGGGTTTAGGCACACACCTCTCTCTGACAGCTTTAAGAGCGTAGGTCATGGATTATATGTGGAATTGCTAAATGAGTGGGACTTATTAGGTATTAGAAAGTGCTTCTGGTTGTGACGGTTTGCTTGCTGGGGTTTTTAGAGTATAAGCAGATGAAAGTTTTGAAAGTTATTGCAGAAATATGTTGCAGTGATACGTTATAGGGATAATATCTTTGGCCTGTATAAGAATGATTACAATGTAAAAAATCCACAAAATCAGCACTTTTTTCACTCTTTCTGTGTGTGTGTGTGTGTGTGTATATGTGTGTGTGTGTGTCAGTCTTGTCCCCTTGCCAGCAGGAATATCAGAGACATCCAGTGTTCCTCCTATAACAATCACCCCTTCATGGGCCGGCTCTATGAATGGGAACCTTTCAACGAAGGTGAGATTTTCATGTCTTTAAATTCGTTATCTTTCATATATTTTGGCATCTCTTTTTTTCTGACATATGAACCAGCATGTAATGTTACTGTTGCCATTTGTGTGGCTTTAATGCATTTTATACCTTCACTCGAGCTCTATATATTATGTGTTAGCGTCACCAGGCAACAGGAATCACACAGAGCTCTTACAGACTCTCGGGACAGTAATAAGAAGACAGCGCTTAAGATACGTGTCAAAACGTCAGCTTGGTTAATGAATGAAAGGATTGTGAATAATGCCGTTGGAATGTAAGCAAATTAGATTTATTAAATGTGACGTTACCTTTTAATCCTGCTGTTTTTGTCAGCGATAAAATGTTCTGTCATGTTGGTGCATATTTTAGATGTACAGCTCGTTTGGACAGAGATTTCACGGCTTTCCTAAACACGGGGGAACAGAACAAAAAAAGTAAAACTTTGTCTTTTTTGTGCAAGCAAATTAATAGGCTAGAAAAGAATAGAATAGAATATCTTTATTGTATTTATACGTACAACGAAATGCTATCCAGTCAGTGCATCATTCATTGTATTGTAAAACTAACATAAAAAATACCTAAAAAATGAATAGGTATCTGAAATAGTGTTCACATAAAATAAGATCAGAAAAACACACAACCATACATTTAGTCATACATGAAATTGCACAATCCCTTGTTACACAGAAGGTGTTTCTGAATCTATTTGTCTTTGATTTTATTGATCTGTACCGTCTACCCGATGGCAGAAGTTCAAATAGATGGTGTCCAGGGTGTGTGATGTCCTTAGTTTCATATTTCTAATATTGAGAAGGCAGGATCATGATGACGTAATTCATCGTTTCATAGAGAAATACTCTGAAATCTGTGAATTCTACCACAGCATTCGCCATAAAATTGTGCTGTGATGTAAAAGTCTTTAATGGATTGAAATTTTTATTTACTTCCACCCTTTATTAAGCTGTTGTTATCTTTTCTTGGCACTGATCTAGCTCTGATGTGCTGTCATTGCTCTCTGCTTAGTGTGTGTTTATCGTGCTCTCTGACCGAGACGAATCTCAGATATTTTACTCATCACGTTAATGTCCTTTCAGAGTATGTCCTCTTATAACGACAGAGCTCTTCTCAAGCTACTATTATTCATTCATTGTCTACCGCTTATCCGATCTATTCTCGGGTCACGGGGAGCCTGTGCCTATCTCAGGCGTCATTGGGCATCAAGGCAGGATACACCCTGGACGGAGTGCCAACCCATCGCAGAGCACACACACACTCTCATTCACTCACGCAATCATACACTACGGACAATTTAGAGATGCCAATCAACCTACAATGCATGTCTTTGGACTGGGGGAGGAAACCGGAGTACCCGGAGGAAACCCCCGAGGCACGGAGCTACTATTATACGGAAAGAAAATGCTTTAGGAAGAAATTGTGCTTAGAAGAAATATTTATTGAGAGTAAAAGAGCACTTTTTAACCCTTCAACTACTGGCTGTGAAGAGTGACAGAGCGTCATGTTAAATGTAACAGAAGAGTTCAGGGTGAGAGTGTTGGTAAACAAAATGGCCCGTATGTTTGTTTTTATTCTAAATCTGTCTCTGAAACTCCCAGAAACAAGTGCATCATGGGTATTTTTGGACTCTCATGGGTACATTATTTGACATTAACTCATCATAGTGGAGTGTGGGAATTCCTCTGTGTCTACAACATGGGAAAATCCCCTCACTTATGTATATGTACAGTAATGATTATGCTGTGTGTGTTTGGTTTGTTTTTATTTGGCCAGTGATTGTGGTTTTTCTCTCATTTTTCCCAGTTCCTGGAGATCAGCTATGCGAGCTCAACTGCCGTGCGATCGGATACCGTTTCTACGTCCGTCAGTCAGAACGAGTCATCGACGGGACACCATGTGGACAGAACGACACGGCCATCTGCGTGGCTGGGACGTGTCAGGTAGGACAGAGGACACCATGGGGAGCACAGAAGAAGAGATTTTTGTCTTTGAAAAACATTTTGGTTTTTCATCCATTAGCTTAATTAATGAAATGTCTTATTAATGGATTACATAAAAGAAGTGATTAATGTAGGTAGATACATAGATACGGTTGTGTTTAGTAAGTGCCATGAGCACAGTGGCCAGCAGAAGGCAGTAAAATACTGAGTACCGTTAAAGATTTAAATAAATCCCCGGTTTGAGTTCTGAGGCTTTGCTCACAAACTGGATTACATTCCTCAAAAAAGGTTGAGTTGTTGCTAGCCCAAGATACACACACACACACACACACACACACACACACACACACACACACACACACACACACACACACAGACAGTGTTATCTGTTAGTTTTGGCTTCTTTATTGTACTTGGCTTCTGTCTTCATCTGGTTTTGCTTTGGGATTTTTTTGTTTGTTTGCTTTTTTTTTTTTTTTTTTAGCTTTTGTGTTTCCTTTGACGGATTTCTGTCCTGAATATTCACTTTTTTACATTGAATCGTTACAATCGTTTCTACTTTTGATGCAAACAAAATGCAAGAAAACATGATTAAGTGCCCTTATGGCTGAATGGGAAAAATTGTGATAAAATGCCCTCTGGGTGCCTTCTACATGCATGAGATCTTGATAAAGTCCATCCAGTTCATATAGGCTTCCCTACATGGAAGAAAATTAATTGAAGTGCCTTCTAGGTGCTTCTGAGTATGAGAAAATGTGAGAAAATGAGTGACTGTGGTCCTCAATAGGGTTTTACTGCTTTTAGGGCTGTGTGTATGGCTGCGGATCACCAGTAAGTTTTTTTTTGTTTTTTTTTTGCCTTTGGGGCTATAGCTTTAGAGTCTGTGGAACACTGGTAAATTTTTCTGCCTTTATGGCTCTGTGTGTGGCTGTAGTTCACCAGTAGGTTTCTTTGCCTTTAAGGCTGTGTGTATGGCTGTAGTTCACCAGTAGGTTTCTTTGCCTTTAGGGCTGTGTGTGTGGCTGTAGTTCACCAGTAGGTTTCTTTGCCTTTGGGGCTGTGTGTATGGCTGTAGTTCACCAGTAGGTTTCTTTGCCTTTGGGGCTGTGTGTGTGGCTGTAGTTCACTAGTAGGTTTCTTTGCCTTTGGGGCTGTGTGTGTGGCTGTAGTTCACCAGTAGGTTTCTTTGCCTTTGGGGCTGTGTGTGTGGCTGTAGTTCACTAGTAGGTTTCTTTGCCTTTGGGGCTGTGTGTGTGGCTGTAGTTCACCAGTAGGTTTCTTTGCCTTTATAAGGCTGTGTGTGTGGCTGTAGTTCACCAGTAGGTTTCTTTTCCTTTGGGGCTGTGTGTGTGGCTGTAGTTCACTAGTAGGTTTCTTTGCCTTTAGGGCTGTGTGTATGGCTGTAGTTCACCAGTAGGTTTCTTTGCCTTTGGGGCTGTGTGTGTGGCTGTAGTTCACTAGTAGGTTTCTTTGCCTTTAGGGCTGTGTGTGTGGCTGTAGTTCACCAGTAGGTTTTTTTGCCTTTGGGGCTGTGTGTGTGGCTGTAGTTCACCAGTAGGTTTCTTTGCCTTTAGGGCTGTGTGTGTGGCTGTAGTTCACCAGTAGGTTTCTTTGCCTTTGGGGCTGTGTGTATGGCTGTAGTTCACCAGTAGGTTTCTTTGCCTTTGGGGCTGTGTGTGTGGCTGTAGTTCACTAGTAGGTTTCTTTGCCTTTGGGGCTGTGTGTGTGGCTGTAGTTCACCAGTAGGTTTCTTTGCCTTTGGGGCTGTGTGTGTGGCTGTAGTTCACTAGTAGGTTTCTTTGCCTTTGGGGCTGTGTGTGTGGCTGTAGTTCACCAGTAGGTTTCTTTGCCTTTATAAGGCTGTGTGTGTGGCTGTAGTTCACCAGTAGGTTTCTTTTCCTTTGGGGCTGTGTGTGTGGCTGTAGTTCACTAGTAGGTTTCTTTGCCTTTAGGGCTGTGTGTATGGCTGTAGTTCACCAGTAGGTTTCTTTGCCTTTGGGGCTGTGTGTGTGGCTGTAGTTCACTAGTAGGTTTCTTTGCCTTTAGGGCTGTGTGTGTGGCTGTAGTTCACCAGTAGGTTTTTTTGCCTTTGGGGCTGTGTGTGTGGCTGTAGTTCACCAGTAGGTTTCTTTGCCTTTGGGGCTGTGTATGTGGCTGTAGTTCACCAGTAGGTTTCTTTGCCTTTAGGGCTGTGTATGTGGCTGTAGTTCACCAGTAGGTTTCTTTGCCTTTAGGGCTGTGTGTGTGGCTGTAGTTCACCAGTAGGTTTCTTTTCCTTTGGGGCTGTGTGTATGGCTGTAGTTCACTAGTAGGTTTCTTTGCCTTTAGGGCTGTGTGTATGGCTGTAGTTCACCAGTAGGTTTCTTTGCCTTTGGGGCTGTGTGTGTGGCTGTAGTTCACCAGTAGGTTTCTTTGCTTTTAGGGCTGTGTGTGTGGCTGTAGTTCACCAGTAGGTTTCTTTGCCTTTAGGGCTGTGTGTGTGGCTGTAGTTCACCAGTAGGTTTCTTTGCCTTTGGGGCTGTGTGTGTGGCTGTAGATCACCAGTAGGTTTCTTTTCCTTTGGGGCTGTGTGTGATTCTGTTTGCTACCAGTTAGTTTTAATGCCTTAAAGGATGTAACTCTGTAGACAGGAGCTCTAAGAACCCCTGATATTTTGATACCTTTGAGACTGTGTTATTGTAGTGGGTGCTAATGCCTTAAGGGCTGTGTTTCTGTGCACACTGGAGGATCCTGATGCCTTTGGGGCTGTGTGTGACTCAGTTACCCCCCACTGGGTTTCAGTGACTCGGGGTTTTGATGCTCTTGAAGCTGTCTTCTTGATCCCTTTGCCACTAGCCAGTTTTAAATCCTTTGGGGCTGTGTGAAAAGCAGATATTTCTCAGAGTAAAGATGTAATGCCCTTCAGGTTACAACAGATACCTGGCTCATGTCCCACAGCGTTGGCTTTAGTCTCGCTGTTGCATGCCGGAATGTGATGCTGGGATTTGTCTTTGCTGCCAGGGAATGCACGGCGTTGAGGATTGTTAGAGGTCAGCGTCGTAAATTACGCCACCACACAGAACAATGCGTGCAGTCAGCGTTGCTGCGCCAAAGTTGATTGGATGATTGGAGTTGATGAAATGATGTCATGTGTGATGTGTTGGAGTGCTGCTGTTATTTATGGCCATTGAGCTAGTTGTTGTGGTTGTGTGACAAAGCCACCATCTTGACATGCTGCATTTCTTCTGACTTAAAGCACCATCAATCAGAGCACACACACCAAATCAGAGCACACAGATTGAATCAGACCACACACACTGAATTAGAGCACACACTCCGAAATAAGAGCACTCACACTGAATCAGAGCACACACACAAATTTTTCTGTGTTGTTTTATAGGAAGGGTGTAACCAAATACATTACATTTTTCATAATAAACAGATGCACTCTAAACAAATACAGACATATATGATGCATATAAAAGTAAAATAAATAAATATTCAGTTTCAGGCAAATCATTAGATTTAGACTCTGGGTTGCAGGTCCAAAGGTGGAATTGTCTGAGAGAGAAGAGAGAGAGAGAGAGAGAGAGAGAGAGAGAAGAGAGAGAGAGAGAGAGAGAGAGAGAGAGAGAGAAAATGGGAGAGAATGGGAGAGAATGGGAGAGAGGGAGAATGAATGAGAAAAAGAGGGAGAGAGAGAGGGATTTCTTTCTCTGTTACAGTGTACTGGAGAGAAAACTGCTACGCTATTGCTCCTGGGCTTAAGTTGTAAGTTGTGTGTTGAGAATGGGAGAGCGGGAGAATGAATAAGAATAAGAGAGAGAGAATGGGAGAGAGGGAGAATAAATGAGAATTAGAGAGAGAGAGAGAGCACTTGTGGTTGTTTTTATGCTACAGCCCCGTTGCTCTGTTTTGGTCTCCAACATCACAACAGTGTCAGAATGAATCCGCAAATAAAATCGACCGCATTTATGGTATGTGGTCATGTACATGATGAAACTGTGTGTAGAGCTTGTTTTTGGAGGGATGCAGACACTCAAATCAGAGCGCGGGCACAGCTGACTTTCCCACAAGGCCAGCTTCCTCATCTCTCTCAGGCAGAGAAAACTACAAGAGCTTTTGGAACTGGCCCTCAGGCTGGAGATCAAACATGAATCTCTTCAATCTCTTCTTGGCTCCAGACAAGCTGGAGTTCTCTAACATCCTGTAAAGATGAAGAAAGCAAAACCCTGTTCTTGTTGACTCTCCAGCACGGCTTAGCTCTGTTTTCTGTGTGAGCAGTTCTCCTCAAAAACTGCCCAAGAGCATGACTAACTGTGCCTTTTGGCACTCTCTGTCTTTTCTTGCTGCGATTTTTAGCTTGTCATGTAACAGTAGCAGTTACTCCTGCAGCAAAGAAGTTTCAGATTCAACATTTTCTGGCCCAGATGAGAATCCGTAAATGTTTCTCCCACTCCAGTAAACCCTGAGTGATTAAAGGCGAGACAGCTCACTGCATGCACACCAGCTTCAGCAGAGAACACTTGATCACCCTTTTGGCAGCTTATAGAGGACGATTTCAGTTTTTTCCCCCAGCCTAACCTCTATCTGCAGCATCTGTGTAAAGGATAAAAGAATGCCGTACATCACTCACTGCAGAGTTTCATCCAACTTTCTGACCAAACTCTGACTCCAGGTGGTGATATATGACGCAATCCAAGTGTGTGCTATGACGGATAATCGAAAGACGTCGAAAAATGATCTGGGCGTAGTTCAGGGTGAATTGTGCTCTGAGAAAATATCAAGAGGAGAGACTTCAGCATGTTCCTACAACACAAGTAACCTGATAAAACATCTTAAACATACAAAATCAGCATGGGAGTTATCGCTAGCTGTACACAGCAGCAACCAAACTCTGAAGCAAAAAAATGTCTACAAGAACTGCAGGTGAGAGGAAATGAAAAATTTCCCAGTATATTCACCAGGGATTCAGACACAAATGCTGAAACTAAATTCGCTCTTTTCTACTGCAACTCTACTCGATTCAGGGTAACTAATACAGCTAGCAAATTCACTTTATCTGCTAGCGAATGCACTTTATACGCTAGTGAATGCACTTTATCCGCTAGAGAATTCACTTTATCTGCTAGCGAATGCACTTTATCCGCTAGCGAATGCACTTTATCCGCTAGCAAATGCACTTTATCTGCTAGCCACCATTATAAGTGAATGAACATGGATGTGTGCACTTTTCCTGGCCATTATATTATCCAAGGAACATAAACAGGGCCAAATAAGATGCTCAGTAAGATCTAAATAAGATTTTCATCCTGGATTTATTAATGCTAACTATTTTTTTCCATTTCCTATCAGTATCTGTATCAGCGAGTTTAAAAATGGCATCAATGCATCAATAGCTTCAGGTATTTGATCATCTAGGATTAAATCCACAATCAACTATCCCCTCAGGCTGTGTCCCAAATGATGTACTACACTCTACACACTTGCACTATACACTATGTACTCTAGTGTCTAGTGAAAAATGAATTTTAAAGGGTTGTATCGTCTCACTAACGCTTTTCTTGCTAACCAGATGTATAAGCCATTTCCCAGGTGACGGAAAATGAAAATGTCAAATGCATGTAATGTGATTCTGCTTCAGCAGAATTTTTTAAATGTTGAAAAATAAATCACGCGATGTACATGAGCTAAAATTTGTAAGATGTCTTGTCCACCGATGAGGCATCAGCCTGGTAGCCCTGCCCCTTTTCCTCTAAGTAATAAAAGCTGTGAGAGTTTAGTTCATGAAGTGTTTGCTTGTTTTTTTTGGGTGAATAAATGCATCATCCAGGTACTTATAGTGCACTTATTGTTGGAGTTTTCAGTGTGAAGACACTAGAAGAAGTCGCTTTCGGCTGCTCCCTGTTCGGGGTCGCCACAGTGGACCAACTGGTCCGCACAACAACTTGGCAGATGTTTTACACCGAATGCCCTTCCTGATACAACCCTCCCATTTTTTCGGGCTTGGGACCGGCACTGCATCCAGTGGCTGGGGTTGAGGCATTGGCTGGGAATCAAACCCGGGCCTTCCGCATGATAGGCGAGAAACCTACCACTGAGCCACCAATGCCCCCTTAGTGGGAAGACACTATTTCTACTAAAAAGTAGCGTAGCATAGTGACTCAGAATGTGGATTAACCCACAACTAATGGAAGAAAAGGGTTCTTCGAGTGTTCTGTGGATGATTATGGGTTGCTTTTAACGCTTCGAAGTCTTTCTGATAGGGAAACATTTTGAGGTTTGGATTTAACATATGCAGAAAAAATCTCCTGTCTGAACACAGTATTTTTTCTTAAACAAAATGTTTCTTATCGTGCAGGTTTCTTGAGCTTAGATTTTCATTATAGCAAGTACTGAGTGAAGTGTAGAACGTCTTTGTAAACACTGTACTGTTCCTTTAAAACCTTGCTCGTGTTTAACTCGGCTTCATATAGACATGTCGATGTAGCAGAAAATCAGCTTAAGCACCTGCGTAAATCTGGTCTAAATTTTCCCCTGTGTAAACATGGCTACACCTTTTGAACTTCACAGAGTCTGAATGCAGCCCTTAATGAATGAATAATGCCAATATTTGAAGAAGGGAAAGCCGCTCTTTATTCTCTCTCTGCGGTTTGTTTTGGTCTTCACCTCAATGGCCTGAATTCCACACGGCTCAAGGAGCAAAACAGCAGACAAATCCTACGGCTTTGTGAAACTTTTTTCAGATTATAAGGAATCTTCATTATAAAGAACTCGTGTATTTGAGGATGTGAGGCGACTGTTGGGTATGAACAGGATCAAAGCCAGGATCAAAACTTATTTATTTCTGTCAGCTAGCTTCATTTCAGTTATGCAAATTATCACAAAATAGAGGCAGAGTTACCTTTTCCACTGTGTAGTTGATTGTTTTCTAACAGCAGAACATCCTGAAGTAGTTTATTCCTCTTATATCACTGATGAAATGATTTTTAATTACGGTTTAGTGTTTATCCTTTTATGGTCACATTTAATGATGTGAAACAGCCATGAAACAAGCTCCTGTTACAGCAGCTATAATCAATCCTTTCCTCACGCTTCTCTATCTTTCATGCTTTCTCTTGAAGTAGAAGAGCTGACACTAACACTGGAGACTCTTTCCTTAAAGTCTTCCTTTAAACGTCTCCTGACATAAAAAGATTTTTCTTTGTCCTATAACAACACATTTAATCTGTTTATTAATAGGTTTCCATTAACCTGTTTATTAATAGGCTTCCATTGGGGCATTGGTGGCTCAGTGGTAGGTTTCTCGCCTATCGTGCGGAAGGCCCGGGTTCGATGCCAATGCCCAGCCAATGCCCAGCCAATGCCCAGCCAATGCCCAGCCAATGCCCAGCCAATGCCTCAACCCCAGCCAATGCCTCAACCCCAGCCACTGGATGCAGTGCCAGTCCCAAGCCCGGAAAAATGGGAGGGTTGTGTCAGGGAGGGCATCCGGCACAAAACATTAGCCAAGTTGTTGTGTGGACCAGTTGGTCCGCTGTGGCGACCCCGAACAGGGAGCAGCCAAAAGCAACCTATTAATAGGTTTCCATTACGTGCCGTCGCCATCATCATGATCAAGTCCTTGCGATCGATTAGTTACTATAGAAACCATAACATATCAGAACGAGTGCATTAATACAGCTGTCAGAGCTGCTGCTATAGAAAATTTGAGAATGTTGTGGTGTACACGGTGTAACCCAATTCCGTCACTTGCCTTCCCTGTGCACCGGAATACCGGCGTTGTTTTTGGAGCCGTTCCTTTAGTCAGGTTTGACTATTAGGGAGTGAAGAGTTTAGTTTACAGCTTCATTCCAGCGGTGTTCCCAGGAGCCTGAGAGGTACGGTACGCCATTCCCAGGCAGCTCCTTTGTGGAGAAGCTGATAAAGAAATTCGATTCGTTTAAATCATACACACTTTGTTTTTGTTGTTTTGATTGACAGCTCTGTCCAGCCTGTGCTCTCATCATCACATCTACAAGCTCTAGTTCACTGGTTCAGTATTGATTAATTCCAGAAATGCAGATTGAGACTATTATTTGAGACACACCTAGAGACTCGCAAAGTGACTTCAAACCAACCCCCTGCCCCCGGCTGCACCGTAACCATGGAAAAACTTCCTGCTGCTGCCTGAATCGATCCTGTGTTCCAGGCTTCCTCCGAGAGGGGAAACAGCTTCCAGAAGTTTCATACGCTGGAGCAGAAAAAGCTCCTTTTGAGAAGGAAGAGAGTGTTTGGATGTGCGGTTGGGAAGGTTGCAAGTGGGTGTGAGGGTGTATGAGAAATCCAGTTTTGTGAGAAAAAAAACAGATAACATGTGGTTCTTGAGTTGTCCCATGTGCTCTCTCTCTCTCTCTCTCTCTCTCTCTCTCTCTCTCTCTCTATCTCTCTTCCGTGTCCCATAAGCCCATCTGGTTTATGCATTGTGTCCCGGGTGTCTGTGGTGCTCTTGTTAAACTGAGAGACAGGGGAAATCCAGCCACTATGGAGCTATCACATCTGAACATACTATTTCTCATCTCTCTGTCTCACA
Source organism: Hemibagrus guttatus (assembly GCA_033459395.1). Classification (NCBI taxonomy): domain Eukaryota; kingdom Metazoa; phylum Chordata; class Actinopteri; order Siluriformes; family Bagridae; genus Hemibagrus; species Hemibagrus guttatus. Next base: position 5,294,393 of record JAUCMX010000004.1, read on the forward strand.
CAAGTGCACAGCAGCAGCCATGTTGCTCCTCAGAGCTCTGAACCGGGGAAGGGATGGAGGGAGCGTAGGTCATCTGTGATGGAGAGAAAGGCTCACAGGCATCATAAATAATCTCAGCACTAAAATCCGTCTGCTGCTGTGGCTTCCCTGTGGCTTATACACGTCTACTGCTCCTGCTGTTACTTCTCCTTTATATCCCTGATGCTACAGTATACATCTATTTCTTCAGTGGATAACTTCACCTGGATGCTGCTGTGATCATAAAGACCATGTAGAACCCTTATGCTGCTCTTTGTATCTGGTTCCTCTCAAAGTTTCTTCCTCATATCCTCTCAGGACATTTTTTTTCTCATCACTCTCGCCTCTGGCTCACTCATCACGGATCTAAAGACTCGGCCAAATTTCCGTACATAAAGTGTGAGCTGTAGTAATTACTGTAGCAATAAAAACTTACACAATTACAAAATTCAGTTGATAAGTCTCAGGATTTTCACCAAGCCGTAAATTGTACCCAAGAGTTTTGTTTTGAAATGTACTTTTGGCTTTCGCACTTCACTCGCTCGCAAACCTGAAGGGTTACTTTACAACGTGCCAGAAATAATTTCACACTTCTGGAAACTAAAACAATCAGGACTTGAGGATCTTATGAGACGTTGCAAGGTTTTTAGATCCTCGTTAAATTGTGAGGTAAAAAATGAACATCCTCCGGCTTGGTGGACGTGTCTCTGTGGGTGATCAGGCTGTCAGCTCTGAACCCAGAGATTAACCTGCTATGTTCTTGTAAGCACAGAGAAAGGGAGAGAGAGAGAGAGAGAGAGAGAGAGAGAGAGAGAGAGAGAGAGAGAGAGAGAGAGAGAGAGAGAGAGAGAGAGAAAAAGAAAGGGAGAGAGTGAGAAATGGACAGAGAGAGAGACTGAGGGAGAAAGAGAGAAAGAAAGGAAGAGAAAGAGAGACAGAGAGAGAGAGGGAGGGAGAGAGAGAAAGAAAGAAAGGGTGAAAGAGACAGAGGGAGAGAGAGAGATGAGGGTAGGAGGATAGAGCCATGAAAATAAATGAAAGCTTTTGAAATAGTTTCAAATGTCCAGACCTGTGCTTATCTATCCATTTTACTCTAAAATACACTCTAAGCATTTATGCCATTTGGCAGACTCACTTATCTAGAGCAACTTACAATTTATCTCATTTTATAGGACTGAGGGTTAAGGGCCTTGCTCAAGGGCCCAGTAGAGGATTGGTGGATCTAGGACTCAAACTCACAACCTTCTGAGCAATAATCCAGCACCTTCACCACTATGCTACCACATCCCCCCAGTCCTGTGATCAGCTGAAACCTGGCTATAGATTTCGATTCCCAAATGAACAAGTCTAGACGTGACGGTGATGCCATGAGACGACGTGAGGAAGAGCTCGAGAGGAACCAGACTCAAAAACCAACACATCCTCCTCAGAATACAGGTGTGCAGGATGTACAGTCTATGAGAAGTAAATAAGAGTTATGGAATAAGAACAGCGCATGAGCACTATCTTTTATATAATTAAAAGAAATCTACAGCATCAAGGTGAAATTATTCACTGAGAAACCGTGAGGCTCGAACTGATTTTTTTTTTTTTTTTTTTTTGTGGAGTATAAATCTTTTGTCCATGTGGGACCATCCACAGCAAAATGCTCCAGGCAGAAGTAAATCATCAGGATTTTACAGTTCAATTACTTCAAGTCCTCGATGGAGAACTTCCAGAGCAGCTGCGAATGTTAAATCGCATTTTTATTGGATATTAAATCAAATTTTAAAAAAATAATTAAACACATTTCATTGACTTTGACACGTTTAGATCCCAGAGCCTGTTTAGCAGGCTGTAAAATCGATGCTCTTTACACTTGACTCTAATCGACTCGATTAGCAGATTAGCGCTGATCAGCAGAGATTCAGACTAAATGGCAATTTTTTTTACTGGAATCTAAAAATATTTGATAAATCCTGTATTAGTGGAGAATAAGTGAATGAAAAAAAACAACAGCAACACCTCAGATTTTAGCAACACCACAGCTGTTCCTGAGGCCTCCAGAGATGGACCGGCTACAGTTGGATGCCAACCCTATGTGGACTTTGAGGACGACAACAACCTCCTAATTAATACACACTAACATTCTGCATATGCTGTATCTGCATCACACAACTCCAACTGAATGTACATGACTGTAGAAAGGACATTATTCATAATCACACTCTCTGGTGTTTATAATAATTTATAATCACACGCTCCGGTGTCACCCAAATGAGGATGGGTTCCCTTTTGAGCCTGGTTCCTCTCAAAGTTTCTTCCTCATACCATCTAAGGGAGATTTTCCTTGCCCCAGTCGTCTCAGGTTTGCTCACTCGGGATGATTTTGTCTAACATCTAGAACTTCTGTACTATGTTTCTTATGTTCGGTAAAGCTGCTGTGAGACCAGAAAGCAAGTTTCTGTCTCAATTATGACTCTAAACTCTTAATTATGAACCTAAACTGATGATATATGTAATAAAGCGGTTTATTATTATTGCAATAACATAGTATTATTATTTTTCTGATCTCGTGGTGTTGCTTTGACTCTTTCCTGGATGTTTCCTCTGACTGTAATCGTACATTTTTAATCTGAATCATAATAAGAGTTAAAAAGATTACGTTATGATCCAGGTTATCTCTGTAAGACCTTGAAATGAATGAACCTCTGCATGAAATTTAATTCAAATGTTTATGTGTGTTTTTTGGACACTTGCTCTGCCTCCCAGCTCTGTTCAACATGTTGATTAAGTTACTCAAAAATGAAAATGTAAAGAAACTCGGTGCACTTCCTGCGCAGTCTGGTTTCCTCGTTGTGAAGAGCTACTTGTTTGGCCTTGCTGGGCTTTAATACATCTCCCAGATGCAATACGAGTGTTTTTCTTCCTCCTTCTCTATGACTCCATCACCAGCTTCTTAGCATATGTGCTCATGCGGTGTGACACTGAATATAATACGCACACACACACACGGTTTTTGGGATGAGAAGAAATTCTCCACTTTCGTGCCTTCGTTTTGGGAAGCGGAGGAGCTAGATGATTTCAATTTACAAATACTGTGCATGATTTAAATGAACGAATTTAACACTACCTCATAGCTTATGCAGATAAATTATTCTAGTTGTTTTTAATTGATATCATGTGATAACCTAGAAGGACATCCCAAATATAATACAGACCTAGGATCTCTAGTTTGACTAAAAAAATTCAACAGTGAGCAAGACACTAAGTGATACAGAGATATCAATTCACTGCTCAAACTGATTTGACCACGCATGAACAACACTGGCAGATTCCATGGCATTTGGTGTAAATTTGGTGTAACTGTTCATGCCGTCATAAAAAGCAAAACTTGTTTGTGTCAAAAGCAAAAGATATTCAAGCCTTTCAGTTCGTCATTAAGCAAGAAAGCTCAGCGGGGAGCCTTCGTTAAAGAGAGCTGAGCAGCTGATGAAGGACGAGGACTTTAATAACTATCTTCCAATTTATGGAGATGAATGTGCTGATGGTAAACTACAGATGGAGAAACTGTGGGAAAAGAAAGAGAGAGAGACAAAGGGAGAGAGAGAGAGGGGGCGGCAGAGGTGGAGAGAAAGAGAAAGGGAGAGAGAGAGAGAGAGAGAGAGAGAAAAGAGAGACGGAGGGGGAGAGAGAGAGAGAGGTAGAGAGAAAGAGAGATGGAGGGGAAGAGAAAAGGGGGAGAAAGATAGAGACAGAAGGTGAGAGAGATGGCGAGAGAGAGAAAATAAGAGAGAAATAGAGAGATGAAGGGAGAGAGAGAGAATGAGAGAGAGAGGGACGGAGGGAGGGATACAGAGAGAGATGGGGGAACAGAGAGAGAGGGGGACAAATGGAGAGAGAGAGAAAAGGAGAGAAAGATAGAGACGGAGGGGGAGAGAGAGAAAGAGAGAGAAGGGGAGAGAGAGAAGGAGAGAGAGACAGAGGTAGTGAGAAAGAAGGGGAGAGAAAGAAGGAGAGAGAGAGATGGAGGTAGTGAGAGAGAAGGAGAGAGAGAGTGACGGAGAGAGAGAGGGATTTCTTTCTCTGTTACGGTGTACTGGAAAGAAAACTGCTACGCTATTGCTCCTGGGCTTTGTAAGTTGTGTGTGTGTGTAAGTGTGTGTGTGTGCAGCATAGCTGGGATGGAAAGCTGTCACCGCCCCAGTAATGGATCTGCATGAGTGTGTGTTATGAGCACAGAATGGTTGTTAAACAGGGGGCCATGTTTTTGATGGTGATGGGACACCTGTTGCCTCGGGGTGAGAGGGCGTGCCAATTACTGCCTGCTGCTGAGAATGACACACACACACACACACACACACACACACACACACACACACACACACACACACACTCACTAAGAGCTAGCTAGAGGCACCCCCCCCCTTCCCCCCAGTTCATGTTCATGTGCATCCTGCTGGTGAAAATATTAGGCTAATAAAAACAAGGTTAGATTTTCACATTGTCTTATTTGCTACAGTGTTATACCACAGTCTGGCTGAATTCCCAAATCTGATTGGTCAGAAGGAAATTTAGACCTAATTTCCTACATTTATTTGAACGGTAACACATGATGCTGAATGTTTCACTGATCAATGCGTAACAATGAACTTCTTTTTTTTATTTCGCAGCATGGGAAAGTCACTTTTCGCCCCCTTTTTTTAAAACCTCTGTTCTTTCTTATAACATAGACAATAATAACAGGAACTGGCGTCTCTTTTCAAATCCACAGCATTTAAATGAGCTATAATCCATTAAAAAGCAGAATGAGTTATTCAAGAAGACAGTACTGACATTGTAATTGTGTGCAGATTGCTGTGCTACTCTATAAACAGAATAACATCCTTTGGCTCGTGCTGTTATATGAAAATTAATATAAATAGTATGAAACACACAAGAAGTAGCACCTGGGGCTGAGTTACTTTTATTCATAAAGTCAGCAATGACTGAAAGGGTTCATATGAAAGGGATTAGGTTTTATATATATATATATATATATATATATATATATATATATATATATATATATATATATATATGTATATATATATATGTGTGTGTGTAATTGTGGTGTTTATTCCTGTTGTGTTCAGTATAAAAAAACCTTCCTCAGTTCTGTCTGATCTTTCCTTCTGAGACGATGTTCACCCTGATGACTTTAACATGGCTGTATACTTTATTGTCTGATAAACCACCACATAGTCGAATATCGTGTACACGTTTATCTTTAATGTGGAAATAATCCCGAGATCCAGTTATGATAAAACGCATCGCTGAGTGGATGACACTCAGACAGGCTGCTCCTGTTCCCTCACTTACTCTCTGTCAGATGGAGTGGGTTTATATTTACATTGATTTGTTCGCCAGATGCTATCATCCAAAGTGACTTACTGGGAAGGCAGAAATTTAATCCAGGCATCAATCTGACTTCAGGATTTTGCTCAAGGGTCCAGCAAGTGGCTTGCTGGAAGTCCTGAGGGTTTGAAGTCACAATCTTAATGCTTGAGCTCTTTTATAACAAGTTGATGAGTCCCAAAAGTTATATTAAAGTTATATCTATAGCAATGTTCTGTACATAGCCATATACTATGGACAGCACTATTACTCTTAATCTCAACATACTGGTATATTCGTTTTAGATAGATTGGTGGATGGATAGTTGGATAGATTCTGCAGTCATTGGCAGACGCCCTTATCCAGGGCAACTTACATATTATCTCATTTTGTACAACTGAGCAATTGAAGGTTAAGGGCCTTGCTCAGGGCCCCAGCAGTTGTAGCTTGGTGGACTTGGGATTCAAACTCACAACCTACTGAGCACCAGTCCAACACCTTAACCACTGAACTACCACATCCCCTGCATAACAGTCTCTGTGACAATGAATCTGAACAAGTCTTTTGGAGAATGAACTTACTCTGTAGTATATTGTAGAGTGGGTGAGGCGGATTGTCCATGATGGACAGCAGTTTGTTCAGTGACCTCCCGTTTCTCATTGACTCAAACATCTCCAGTTTGTGTCCAATAATAAAAGTACATTAAACAAACCCGACATATCACAACAGAACTGTAGATCAGTTGGCAATAATGATTATTATTAAGAAGAAGCCTTTAGCATTGTTACATATACATTACATCACAGTGAAATTTTTTTTTCATGTATCCCAGCTTTGGAAGTTGAAGTGATCAGGGAGACAGGGAGAAAGGTACTGGGTGTGTCATCTGGAAGGAGGAAAGAAGATAAGGAGACTTGGTGGTGGAATGAGGAAGTTCAGGATAGTATCCAGAGGAAGAGCCAAGAAGAAGTGGGACATGGACAGGACTGAAGAGAATAGACAGGAATACAAGGAGTTACAGCGCAGAGTGAAGAGGAAGGTGTCTAAGGCCAAGCAGAAGGCATATGATGAGTTGTACACTAGGTTAGACACTAGCGAAGGACAGAAGGACTTGTACAGGTTAGCTAGGCAGAGGGATCGAGATGGGAAGGATGTGCAGCAAGTTAGAGTTATTAAGGATAGAGATGGAAAGGTGCTCACAAGTGAGGAGAGTGTACAGTGGAGATGGAAGGAATACTTTGAGGAGCTGATGAATGAGGAAAATGAGAGGGAAAAAAGAGAAGAAGGGGTGAACTCTGTGGAACAGAAAGTAGATAAGATTAGAAAGGATGAAGTCAGGAAGGCTTTGAAGAGGATGAAAAGTGGAAAGGCAGTTGGTCCTGACGACATCCAGGAGGTCTGGAAGTATCTAGGAGAGGCAGCAGTGGAATTTTTAACTAGTTTGTTTAACAGGGTTTTAGAGAGTGAGAAGATGCCTGAGGAATGGAGAAGAAGTGTGTTAGTGCCGATCTTTAAGAATAGGATCTTTAAGAAGGGTGATGAGCAGAGTTGCAGCAACTATAGGGGGATAAAGTTGATGAGACATACAATGAAGCTATGGGAAAGAGTAGTGGAAGCTAGCTTAAGGAAGGTAGTGGAAATTTGTGAGCAGCAGTATGGCTTCATGCCAAGAAAGAGCACAACAGATGCAATTTTTGCTCTGAGAATTTTGATGGAGAAGTATAGGGATGGTCAGAGGGAGTTGCACTGTGTGTTTGTAGACTTGGAGGAAGCGTATGACAGGGTGCCAAGAGAAGAGCTGTGGTACTGTATGAGGAAGTCAGGAGTAGCAGAGAAGTATGTCAGAGTGGTGCAGGACATGTATGAGAGGAGCAGGACAGTGGTGAAGTGTGCTGTAGGTCAGACAGAGGAGTTCAAAGTGGAGGTGGGACTGCATCAGGGATCGGCTCTGAGCCCCTTCCTGTTTGCTATAGTGATGGACCAGTTGTCAGAGGAGGTCAGACAGGAGTCTCCTTGGACAATGATGTTTGCAGATGACATTGTGATCTGTAGTGAGAGCAGGGAGCAGGTGGAGGAAAACCTGGAGAGGTGGAGGTTTGCACTGGAGAGAAGAGGAATGAAGGTCAGTCATAGTAAGACTGAGTACATGTGTGTGAATGAAACGGAGGGAAGTGGAACAGTAAGGTTACAGGGTGAAGACGTAAAGAAGGTACAGGAGTTTAAGTACTTCAAGTACCAGAGTAATGGAGAGTGTGGGAAAGAGGTAAAGAAGCGAGTGCAGGCAGGTTGGAATGTATGGAGAAAGGTGTTGGGAGTTCTGTGTGATAGGAAAATATCAGCGAGAATCAATGGGAAGGTGTACAGGACAGTGGTGAGACCGGCCATGCTGTATGGTTTAGAGACAGTGTCATTGAGGAAGAGACAGAGCTAGAAGTAGCAGAGCTGAAGATGTTGAGGTTCTCTTTGCGAGTGACAAGATTGGACAGGATTAGGAACGAGTACATCAGAGGGACAGCTCATGTTGGACGTTTGGGGGACAAAGTTAGGGAGAACAGATTAAGATGGTTTGGACATGTTCAGAGGAGGGAGAGTGAGTATATTGGTAGGAGAATGTTGGACATGGAGCTGCCAGGCAGGAGGCAAAGAGGAAGGCCAAAGAGGAGGTATATGGATGGAATAAATGAGGATATGAAGCTAGTGGGTGCAAGTGTTGAGGATGCAGAAGATAGGGATAGGTGAAGAGAGATGATTCGCTGTGGCGACCCCTGAAGGGAAAAGCCAAAAGAAGAAGAAGATCCCAGCTTTGGAAGTTAGGGTCACAGCGCAGGGTCAGCCATGATGCAGTGCCCTGGAGCAGAGAGGGTTACCTTCCCTGATCAGGGGCTCAACATCTGGGGCTTGAACCCTGATCTTCTGATCAACAACTTAAAGCCTTTACTACATGAGCTTCCACTGTCCCTTCCTTTCCAGTTCATTTAATTCTGCCTGCAATATGTTTTCATTCATTCATTACTTCATTGCATTCATTCATTCATCATAAAGGGGAACTATCCCAGGAAAACTGGACACAAAGTGGGAATATACCATTAATAGGACAATAATTGGAGATATCCAGTGGGGCAAAAAAGTATTTAGTTAGCCACCAATTGTGCAAGTTCTCCCATTTAAAAAGATGAGAGAGGCCTGTAATTTTCATCATAGGTACACTTCAACTATGAGAGACAGAATGAGAAAAAAAAAAATCAGAAAATCACATTGTCTGATTTTTAAAGAATTTATTTGCAAATTATGGTGGAAAATAAGTATTTGGTCACCTACAAAAAAGCAAGATTTCTGGCTCTCACAGACCTGTAACTTCTTCTTTAAGAGGCTCCTCTGTCCTCCACTTGTTACCTGTATTAATGGCACCTGTTTGAACTCATCAGTATAAAAGACACCTGTCCACAACCTCAAACAGTCAGACTCCAAACTCCACTATGGCCAAGACCAAAGAGCTGTCAAAGGACACCAGAAACAAAATTATAGACCTGCACCAGGCTGGGAAGACTGAATCTGCAATAGGTAAGCAGCTTGGTGTGAAGAAATCAACTGTGGGAGCAATTATTAGAAGATGGAAGACATACAAGACCACTGATAATCTTCCTCGATCTGGGGCTCCACGCAAGATCTCACCCCGTGGGGTCAAAATGATCACAAGAACGGTGAGCAAAAATCCCAGAACCACACAGGGGGACCTAGTGAATGACCTGCAGAGAGCTGGGACCAAAGTAACAAAGGCTACCATCAGTAACACACTACGCCGCCAGGGACTGAAATCCTGCAGTGCCAGACGTGTCCCCCTGCTTAAGCCAGTACATGTCCGGGCCCGTCTGAAGTTTGCTAGAGAGCATTTGGATGATCCAGAAGAGGATTGGGAGAATGTCATATGGTCAGATGAAACCAAAATAGAACTTTTTGGTAAAAACTCAACTTGTCGTGTTTGGAGGAGAAAGAATGCTGAGTTGCATCCAAAGAACACCATACCTACTGTGAAGCATGGGGATGGAAACATCATGTTTTTCTGCAAAGGGACCAGGACGACTGATCCGTGTAAAGGAAAGAATGAATGGGGCCATGTATCGTGAGATTTTGAGTAAAAACCTCCTTCCATCAGCAAGGGCATTGAAGATGAAACGTGGCTGGGTCTTTCAGCATGACAATGATCCCAAACACACCGCCCGGGCAACGAAGGAGTGGCTTCGTAAGAAGCATTTCAAGGTCCTGGAGTGGCCTAGCCAGTCTCCAGATCTCAACCCCATAGAAAATCTTTGGAGGGAGTTGAAAATCCGTGTTGCCCAGCGACAGCCCCAAAACATCACTGCTCTAGAGGAGATCTGCATGGAAAAATGGGCCAAACTACCAGCAACAGTGTGTAAAAACCTTGTGGCGACTTACAGAAAACGTTTGACCTCTATCATTGCCAACAAAGGGTATATAACAAAGTATTGAGATGAACTTTTGTTATTAACCAAATACTTATTTTCCACCATAACTTGCAAATAGTTGAAGTGTACCTATGATGAAAATTACAGGCCTCTCTCATCTTTTTAAGTGGGAGAACTTGCACAATTGGTGGCTGACTAAATACTTTTTTGCCCCACTGTATATATACATTTTACCTTTATATTACCTATGATAACTCTCAATGACATTTTACTCCTGAATTTTCAGTGTTTTCATAAAAAAATGTAACACACATCATCGATTCAAATATATATTCATATATTCTCAAACAACATCTATGGATTTCTGTAAAGTATACTGTAAAATAAGGTTCCCTTTCATTGTTGAGCATGCCTTCACTGACTGTATACGCACAAAGGATGTGATTGTTGACTCAAAAGAAAGAAAAACATTAATGAAGCTTAAATTTGCCAAAATAATGCAAAAATCAAGTCATTGAGGGGATCTTGAAATTTTTCAGAATTACTGTGACATCACAACACTCATTCACACAAATCCCTCTTCCATTCACGTGAGTTGTACAAGAGTACAACTATCATAAAAAGTCATTATACATGTGTCTTCTCTGGTAGGAGTTTAAAAGAAGAATCCTGTGCTGTTAATTTCGGGGCATTAGTGGCTCAGTGGTAGGCTTCTCGCCTATCATGCAAAAGGCCTGGGTTCGATTCCCAGCCAATGCCTCAACCCCAGCCACTGGATGCAGTGCCAGTCCCAAGCCCGGAAAAATGGGAGGGTTGCGTCAGGAAGGGCATCCAGCGTAAAACAGTTGCCAAGTTGATGTGCGGTCCATTTGGTCTGCTGTGGCGACCCCGAACAGGGAGCAGCCGAAAGCATTAACTAACTGTGCTGTCAATTTTACCAATTCAGTAGGTTTCCGCAAAAAGAAAGAGAAAGACAAAGCAGGACAGAGTTTGGAAAAAACGCAGCAAAATCAAGCATTTCTGGCTTCAATAACCACAAAAAACCTCCACAAAATCCTAGTGGGACTAACTAGAAATCCTTTTTTACTGCAAAATACCTTTCACAGACCCCCTTAGTATAGATTTATTTTATTTTAAGAGCTTAATCCACCATGATAAAGGTGGTCAGCATGGTGGTATTTCCATCACTGTAACAAAATGAAAAATATTTACAGCCCCTCTGCGGCTGATTTACAGACTCCACTTTGAGAAACACTGTTCTGCGGTACAAATATATCCAATGTTTCTTTTGCATCGTTTCTCGACCACGTTTCTTGTCTGCCGTTTTTCAGTAAAACTGCTTATGGATCTTGCATCGTCCGCCTCTGGCATTTCTTTACACATGATCATTATGTCACAGTGCAGGCTTTTACTGTTGACAGGAAGGAAAAAAAAACACTTTAATTTTTCCTCACACTAATTGCAGCTGACACTCTGAGAGGCCACATGCTGTCTGAAACTCTTTTTCGTCTTTTATTCCCCTTCAGCATTTGTCACCTCTTCCTTTTAAAGCGTTTTGTGTTTAACACATTGAACAGTAATTGTCTTAATTTATAAAGTGCTGAGCAGCTCTGAGCCGCGCTGCTGAAAGTTTCCTGAGCGGTGTGTTTGGAGTGGATTTCTCCACCTCCCTCTACCCTCTGTGAGCTTTCCTTTTTTTCTCTGAAGGACACACGTCCTAACTGATTTCCTGTGTGTCTTTTAATCAGGATTTAATTTCTCTCTCATTCTGTCCCTCATTCTCTTTTTTCATCTTGATTTGATATTTTCTCTCTCTCTCTCTCTCTCTCTCTCTCTCTCTCTCTCTCTCTCTCTCTCTCTCTTTCTCTCTCTCTCTCTCTCTCCTGAACCCCCTCCACCCCCTGTTCCTCCAGCAGCAGCACCTCCTCTCTCAGTTTTAGCAGCTCCTACATTTCCCCGTGCTGTGCACAACTGTTTTTGATGTGCTGCAGCATTTTTTGCTGCTCACAGACACACAAGGTCTTGGATCTTATGTCAGTGTGTGAGCAGCTAAAAATCGGCACTCGGAGAAAGTGCAGCGGATGAAGACACAGGAACGTTGCAGATTTCTGTGGGTAGCTGTTTTGCTGATAGAGCCGCTATGCTCTCGGCTTTAGCTATCCTGCTGCTGCTCTGCCTTCACACACATGTGCTGCCCTGGCCGGCTCAGGTATGTTCATTAACAGCACTTATCACAGATATAGGACGCACCATGCAGATGTTTTGTAAATTGATTGATTTTTGGGACTGAGTATAAAAAATCTCAGGAAAACACCTTTTTTTTGCATTTCAGTGGCTTCACACCTGTGAATCTGATGTAGCTTGAATTGAAATATTTTTAATTGAACTTGAAATGAAATATATATAATATACATTTTATTTTTGTCCTTGGTAGCATATGTTTCTATAATCAGTTCTGTAGGAATTTTCAATAGTTTATATCATCACCATAATGCCATCTTTATTTCAGTTCACCTTAAAATGGAAGGTCCAATATGGGTTCAGATGTATCGATCAAAACATGTTACAGAGCAGCTCCTGTATTCTATGACCGTGCTATGTTATAAGATTATAATAATATTGCATTTTTATATAAATGACTTTAAAATCATTTCTATCCATTCCTATTGGGCAAGATTTTTAACTTCAGTGGCATCACATCTGGGACTCTCTTCAGCCTCAGCCTATATGTCATGTGCTTGTGATACGTAGGGATAAATAAAAAATAAATTGAAATATAAGTCTAATATTAATCTTGAACTTTTTGTTCTAGATTTATTATGTTTTTTAAAGCTGCTTTGAGACAATTTCCATTGTTAAAATACAAATAAAATTGAATTGATACTGGATAGATAGATAGATAGATAGATAGACAGATAGATAGATAGATAGATGGATAGATAGATAGATAGATAGATAGATAGATAGATAGATAGATAGATAGATAGATAGATAGATAGATAGATAGATAGATAGATAGATAGATAGATAGATAGAACAGCCACACTGTTGTGTCACAGTCACTCGCTGTTAAGCTTCCTCTGAGTTTGATGGAGCTCATAACTGAGAAGCTGGAGATTGGAATTACGTTATAAAGTGGGAGAAACATTCCCACCTCCAGAAAGGCTTGTTTTTTCACATCTCCAAAAAACCATTAAATAGCAATAAGCTTACTATATTAAGCTTGAGATGTTCAAGATATTGTTGATACGAGTTATTTTAACATTCATGATGTATGTATGAAAACAGTGACATTTATGGTTTAATGTGTCTATAGGATTTGTCTAAAACAAAACTCATTTAAAGCATAAAAGTGGTATTTATTTACTGTTGATGGTGTTGGAAGACATCTTGATATGACGCCTGTGCTGAATTCATGGTCTGGTTCCTATCAAGGTTTCTTCCTGGTGTTGTCTGAGGAAGTTTTTCTGGTTTGTTAATTATAAATCTATGTTTCTCTAATCGATTTGAATTGAACCTTATAAGGAAAGTTGAGGGGCGTTTTCTTTTTTTCTGAGTTGGAAGGTGGAAATGTTAAGCTGTAGATGAACGTAGTATCAATTCTCCATGGTTATGTTGATGTCAGTGTAGATTAAGGATTGTGAGGAAATCAGAAGATTCTAAGTCTCTAGATTTAATCTAGCTCATGATTAAATCATTAACAAAAATCATTTACATTTTTCCTTCTGAATCCTCCCTCATCATCATCTCTGTTAACTCGATTAATCCTCACCTTCCCCCCAACTTTAGTTATGAGATGGATTCAGTTGACGACATTCTGTATCTGTATTCCTGTGTCTTCCTGAATCTGAAAGATGTCTTCCATTTCTCAACAATAACACTCTCTCAGCTCCCTCCTTACCCTGACCTAGCCCTGTCTTTTTTCTGGTTTGTGGTGTCACTCCGCATGCAGTTTCCCGTTAGCTGGCTTCAGAAATGGTTTGACTCTCTACGTCATAACGCTGTCACTGCAGCCCACACACTGGCTGATATACACCAAACTGAGGAGGGCCACCAAAATGCCATCTCATGCTGGTGTGATGTGGGAACAGATCCTTCATCCTTCCTGTAATATATCGTTAGCACTGCAGACTGGAGAGGAGGGGGAAAAAATAGTATTCTGAGAAACCTGCTACATAGAGATGACCTATGGGCTTACAGAAGTTTGCGGTGTGGTTTGTGTCCGAGCTTTTGGGAAACCCGACACTCGTAACACCAGTTGGATCAACACTGTTCTGGCTATTTTAGCCAACTTTACTAGCACTGTGTGTTTATGTTGTGATGCTAGCCTTGGCCTTATGCCTCAGAACGTGTGTGCGAGGGATTATAACAGCACGCAGGTCCACCTCAGCCCATCTGCTCGTATGTGTGTGTGTGTGTGTGTGTGTGTGTGTGTGTGTGTGTGTGTGTGTGTGTATGATGAGGAGACTTTCTCATGTTAGTCATTTATACCCCAGAAGCCTAATTAATCAGCAGCAATACGAGCTGTTAGCATCGACTCTGACTTATGTTTCTATTGGCAGCGACATGCTTAGCCTACCGTTTAGGTTCTAATCCCACTGTGTAATATTTCACACAAAGTTATACAAAGTAATGTAAGAGTAAGGATTGTATTTGGTGTGGACAGGGCTACTGTGGGGAAAGAGCAGAGCCCCTGCTGTTAGCTTATAAAGCTGTATGTGTCTATAGGATAGAGATTCTACATTTAGATTTCTGGCCTTTAGCAGACGCCCTTATCCAGAGTGACTTACAGTTTATCTCACTTTATACAACTGAGAAACTGAGGGTTAAGGGCCTTTCTCAAGGGCCCAGCAGTGGCAGCTTGGTGGACCTGGGATTCAAACTCACAACCTTCCTATGAGTAGTCCAAGCACTAAGCCACCACATACCCCCTGCAGCTCAAAGGTGCATCCAGGGAACTCCTGGAGTCTGTACAGTAAAGTTCATGAATTTAATAATTTATTACAGCGGTGGAACTCAACATCAGATATCAAAGTTATTATATTTACAGTATTAATGAGATCTTTTTAGGTGTGTAACACAACTTATCTGTATCTGTTTAGCTGAAACCACTATTTCATTCAGAAACACTGGAGACAAAACTGGAGCCAGTGGTAGAAATGTTATGAGTGAGTTAGCTCAGACCGTTCCTCAACCTCAGCTAATCACATCAGGTCTCAAATACAGATGTATACAGGACTGTTTTTGTAATTCTTTTGTAGTTATTTTTGTTTGTACTTTTCTAAGACATCATCATCGTCTACCGCTTATCCGATCTACTCTCACGGGGAGCCTGTGCCTATCTCAGGCGTCATTGGGCATCAAGGCAGGATACACCCTGGACGGAGTGCCAACCCATCGCAGGGCACACACACACTCTCATTCACTCACGAAATCACACACTACGGACAATTTAGAGATGCCAATTAACCTACAATGCATGTCTTTGGACCGGGGGAGGAAACCGGAGTACCCGGAGGAAACCCCCGAGGCACGGGGAGAACATGCAAACTCCACACACACATGGCGGAGGCGGGAATCGAACCCCCAACCCTGGAGGTGTGAGGTAAACGTGCTAACCACTAATCCACCGTGCCCCCTGTTTTAAGACATTTTCATAGAAATTTATTTGGTTCCATTTTGGAGAATATAAACAAACTAGTATTTATTTAAACCACCGTGATCCTAAGGATGATTGAATGAAGGCTGTTAATGAATTAACACATGTAAATTTACATGATCTTAGTTTTCATAGTGAGCTTTATGTTTTCATCTTGGATTAGATGGTTTTAACCTAGACTTTTGTGGGGAAAAAATGGATCAAGTTCAGGAATAGAACAATCTATGGCTTTGATAAATAGCCAAAGCCATGAATAGTAATAAACATAAAAAAGTTATTTTACACACTTACTGAGTCTAATATTTGAAGGTTCTGTGGAATGTGTTTTACGGTTTTAAAGAACTGAGAACCCCAGTAGAAGAAGACGAGACCTTTAGCTGTGCCTGGGGTGTTTTTCATGTTGCAGAAAGATATTAGGTCTCTCAATTGATATATCTACATTCAATTTTCTATTGCAGTAATATATGAGTAACATCTGATTTTCTTCACAGTTTACAGTGATGTAATGCTACAGTAATACAGTAATGCTTATTCGGTACCAATGAAATGAACCCTGAATGACACTAAATTCATCAAATCTCAAGGTACAGATTAGTCTATTAGTCCATTAAACATGTTTGAATCATCTTAAATAATACATTCCTTCATGAGAAAACACTGAGACTAGCAGCAGATGTTAGCTGAGTGTGAACTGTATCAGAAACAGAGCTGTCCTCTTCTTCATTAAGAGAACTGTAGTTGATTTCTACCTCCTCATGTGTAGGCCACATGCTCTACACACACTGTGTTTTTTGGGGGGATTCGGTGGTGGCTGTCGTCATGTCATGACCCTTTTTAAAGTGCAGCGAGACAGGATGACATGCAAAGAATGCAGCAGTGTCTTTTTTTTATTGTCGTTCTAGCAAAGCTGGTATGTTCCACCTTTTCGTGACTCTGAAATCAGATATTGTGTTTGGATGAACAGACATTTTTGCTTAATGTTGCATTTTATGTTAATCCCAGGGTTTTTTTTCTTCAGCGACAGGCGCAGCGCGTATTCCTTTTCTCATTAGCCAAATGCATTCCTTCTCACGTTTCTGAAACACAAAGCCCCTGGAGGTCCAAAGACCTCCTGGTGTAGTGGCTCCTGTTCACCTCTTCACTCTGAATGGATAAAACCTGCAGCATTGGCAGGAGATCATATGGGATGGAATGAGGTGGGATGGAATAGCTGAGGTTTAGAGCTGCAGTGTGGGCCAAACCACACTGACTTCACACCTCCCGGTGGAGTTTCCGACCTAGACTGGACTGGAGAAGTAACCGTACTGCGATCCTCAGCAGAGTCAAGACGAGGGTTGGGGAATAACAGGGAAAATCTGAAAGCGTCGTGTTTGTTGTTGACCTCTATGAAAGTGGCATCTGACCGGCCGTGTAAAGATGTTATCACACGCTACATTTGGCTTGCGAGAAGCATACTTGGAGAACGTTCTGGAACCTGTTACTGTAATTCCTACACAGTAATGCTGCATATGTTTGTGTTTCCATCTTCGAACACACCTGGCTCAACTAAGTTTGATGATGTCTTGAGTCTTGTGTCTCAGAGGCTGGAAAACATAGTACACTGCAGTAAAAGAAGCCCTCTAATTTGGCAGTAGGAACTCAAAAGTTATGGCTCTTGGCTACTGATACAAATCCCAGAACCTGAAGTTGCCACTGTTAAACCTTAAACTGCTAAGACTGTCTCAAAGTATCAAATGTAAGTCACTTTGTATTAAAATACAAGTAAATGTTTGTATAATGCTACAATTCCATCTCTTTAATGACTTTCACAAAGTATGCATCTGTTTTTAAACACTACACACTACACACAAACTACTTATCCTGAATCCCACCTCCTGCTGCACTACAAGCATCAGACGAGACGCGAGCTAGCTGGCGGTTTACTATTTCTCTGAATCAGGAACATGTATATGGAAATACTGACAAAACCAAGAATTAAGTGTAGCACAAAGCTGCGGTAACTGTAACTCCACTGCTGACTGAATATAATTACCTCACCTCACTTAAGAGGAAATACAATCTCTAACCAAACTTTTATCGGAAATGATCATTTAGGTGTGATGGAGGGACAGAACACCGCATCGCACTGGTGAGATATTCAACCCTGACAATTTTGTCGAGTTCGGAAAATTTTTCATGTTCAGGTGAAACTTGTGTCTGTAGTTGATTCCTTCCGAAGAAGTCATATATTTATTTATTTTGCTTATCATTATTGCATTAATGCACTTAATTAGCTAACTAAATTACCATGTTATTGTATTAATGCACTCAACTAGCTACAAAAATAGCACACTAGCTGAAAATGTATTGAATTAATGCACTAAACTAGATTAAAAATGACCACATTACTGTATTAATGTGCTTTACTAGCTAAAAAAAATTAGCACATTATTGTATTAATGTACTTAATTAGCTAAAAAAATGACTATGCTCTTCTATAAACGCACTTCACTAGCTAAAATATAGCCAATTTATTGTATTAATGCAGTTAACTAGCTAAAAAATGACTACACTATTCTATAAATGTACTTAACTAGCCAAACATATTACCAGGTTATAACATAATGTTAACTACCACTTTTTACTCACTAGATCTCTATTTCTAGATCTTTCTCTAAATCAGAGATCGGTGGTTAGAGGCTGAACTGCTTTCTTTACAGCAGTCATTTTTAAATCCTGACTTATTTCTTATTTTAAATCTTTTTGTTTCTCATGGCTAACAGACTTGATGGCCGTGTTAGGGTTCTTCCTTGTTGGGAATATTAGGAGGGAAGTTGTTAAAGATCTGAGGAAAGGTAATGAGGTAAGAAAACTGTAAGTAGAGCTCAAGTCTTGACCCATCGCTCAGTTTATTAGTCCTTATTTAAGGTCTGTGATCATGAGATCCCAGGATTAATCAGACATATCCTTGTATTTAAAACTGTTAGAGTGAATAAAGAGTAGAGTTGTGTTACAGTTACAGTAGTAGGATCTTAGCTAATGTCTCGAGCTCTGTGCTGTAACAGGATGGACACAGTCGGCCATCTGCAACTGCAGCTTCTCTCCAAGCACAGCTTATTACAGATGGAAGGAAACTGCAAAGTCAGCTGTTCTTTGATCAGTTAAATGCTTGTAATGAAACAAATATGGGATTGCACTCTCTTTTCTCTTTTATTCCATCTCCAGTTGGGAGAATATCACAGGGTTATATCATTACCATCTTATATCATGCTGTCTTGGTATAAGTTCAGCTCGGTAATAAATGGTTGGCTGGAATAGTCTTGTGAGCGCATTTTTTCAGCTCGGCTTCAGGTAATGTTGTTGGAATATTGTATTTCCAGATGAGCCGATGCTGTTCTGGATCCATTAAGACTGAAAGATCCCAAAATGTTTAACCGCTGATTCCTACACTGATATCACACGTATTATGTGAAATCTTGCAGGTTTAATTAAATAGTGAGTAATTGTGTAGTTAGTTAGTTAGTTAGTTAGTTAGTTAGTTAGTTAGTTATTGCCATTATTTCAGCTCCAGAGGGAAGCGGTACCTCAAGACATCAGACTTTTTACTGGATGGTCATGAGTTAAAATCCCAGCACTGCTGAACTGCGAATGCTGGGCCCATGAGCAAGACCCTTAAACCTCAACTGCTCAGATGTATAAATGGGGATGAGTGGCTTGTTTGAAAAAATGCTGATGACAAAGAGACGACTTTAAAGACGACTAGGAGGTGAAATAAAAATATCATGATTATCATGATTGTGTCCAGTGAAAAGTGCTAACGTGAAGCAGCACTATGATACTATGAAAGCTTTATTTCTTATGTCTTATTTATGGCTGTAAACAAATCATCAACCTTTCAGACATGTTAGTTCCTGACCTAGGAATTTTATGTAGGCTCTTGATTTTGATGGTGTTTTATAATATTTATTTTTTTAAAAATGTCATGTTTTAATTTTTTAATTTTTTTTTTTAACTAGAAAATCATGGGGATGTTAACTTTTGCACTCAATCCTATGTCAATGAGCGATCCAGAGAGATTGTGCTCATTTATTTAAGATTTGGTTCCCTTAAATGGCTAGAAATAAGATATTACTCCATGGGATTTCACTCCTAGCTCATTAAAACTGAAGCATTTTGATTTGCAGACAACTTGACCAGCCGGTTCAGATATTCCTCCTGAGATCTTATGAGTAGAAAACAAAAACCTACATTAGATGTTTGGAGGTTTGGCTGTCTTATATGAGGCTTGGCCACTACGGCTGACTGCCCCGAATAAGGCTGCAGTTTCTGCCATTCTCATCAGGAAGTATCTCCGATCGTCGACCTTTCCTTGCTCAATCATCTTAACCATGAACTCGAGCGACCCAGACACACCAAAGAGCTCATATTCCAGTGTAGATACGGCAATCCGATTGAAATTTTTGCGCAACTTTCGTTATTGCTGCACGTGCTGTAAAGTGTGTTACATCTGAAAATGTCATTTTAATCTCACAGAGTAGCTGATGCTGAAAGGTTCAGGATGTGGCTTTTCTTTTGGTACTGACTTCTGAGAGGCAAGGAATTTAATTAAAGCAGTGCAGAACATTTCATAACATTTTTATACATGTATTTCTGTTTATAAATCCTTCTAGGTTGGAACTCATATAAAACTGACAAATCAGTTATTAGTGATTGAATTGAAAGTGTTGCTAGTTGATTCAACAAGAACAAATCTGTTAAACTTCCTCTAGATTTTATTCATGACTTATATGAGATAAAGGATAAATGAGAATAAATCACAGAACAAAATGGCCGAATTGTTTTTCCTTACCATATCTGAGTTTTTACAATGGACGCAAAACACCACTGCTATTTATTCCAGCACTAATGGTGAGGAATTCACGAGGGGAGTCAGCCTGCCCACGACCAGCGACCAGCCTAACCGTCTCCAGCTGAAAGTAGATCTCAAGGAAGGTTTAAATCATTACTTTGGTTCATCGGTAGTTCTTCTGGAGCCTGACGGTGGACCACCACCCACTGAGAGCAGATCGTAGAGAGAGAAATAGGCCTTGGGGAGCCTTGGCAAAAGGAGAAACTATAAGATCCTCTCTCAGGCTTTGTGCCATTGAGGGTTGTTTTTATTATGAGATGTCTCCATTTTTTTGGTGGATTTAATAGAGTTGCTAAAAGAGTGATTCATTTTCTATATCCTCAGTAATTCCAGCTGCAAGGCAAATCACAGATTAATATTAATGCATTTGTTCTGATACATTATCTATATTTCTACAGCTTTTTCACAGGCTCTTGTACCACAATTGCTTTACATAAACTGATTTAAAAACCCTGGAATTGTTGATAGGGTCCAGTGGGAAAAGGTTAATTTAGTTTTGTTGTGCAATGATTAAATATATTTTGTGTGTCTATTTCACATTTATGGAAGGAGTCTCCTTGAATACTTAGTCAGAGATCTGATATAAATCATCTTGTCGATTATTTGTTGCTCTTTAAACTCTCTTTTCTTTTATGACTGTAATCATGGTCCAGGAGTGTTGCCAACCCTCAGCACATGGGGTTATGTGTTTTAACTACCACTTAAAGAAGTTGAATGGCTAATAACTCGTATTATGATGTAACACAAGAGCAAGATTACTATGATTTAGCCAGCTGGGTTGGATATTTGGGATGAGGTGACAGTGGTACCTAAGAGGAAAGCATTCTGGACTGAACTGTTCTGAACTCAAACACACACTCATACACTCATTCAGTATATATCCATGTTTACAGTGCCACATTCACTCAATTGAGAGTCTTGCACATTCGCTCAAATGCTGTTGTTGCACACCACATTTAGCCTCAGGGTCATGGAGAAACGTTGTTTCATTTCACTGTGTACTGCGTCAGATATATATATATATGTGTGTGTGTGTGTGTGTGTGTGTGTGTGTGCAGTAGGTGAGATTAATCGTGTCTCAGTGTCTCCTCGAGCTGTCAGTCTTCCATCATTTCTCTGCTTCATTTCACTATTGGTTTCTTTGCTGAAATAAAACTAGTACCACTATGTAGCTCTATTAAGTA
>JAUCMX010000004.1:5318420-5345920 GCA_033459395.1 Hemibagrus guttatus
TGGAGTCAGATCCAAAGAATAAATTCTGCTGCTCTAAAATGTACAATATGCATGTGCACTTCACAATCATATCATTCGACTCCTGTCTCACAGAAAGAACAGAGTCCACTAGATGATGCCTTGGCAGCAAAGGATTTCAAATCACTGTAATTAGTTGTGAGGAAATAAACCAGATGTTTGTACACAGACTCCAACAGCCTGCTGTGAGCTTCCAGTTTTAACATGGCATTTTTTTAGCTTTGCGGAGTCGCTCTGGACGTTCCATCATTAATGGAAACTGGGCCATCGACCGACCTGGAAAGTACGAAGGAGGAGGGACGTTGTTCACTTACAGACGGCCCAATGAGATCAGCAGCACTGCTGGAGAGTCCTTTCTAGCAGAAGGGCCAACCAATGAGATCCTGGACGTCTATGTGAGTGAATTTCACACTAAAGGCAGATTTTTATGGGAAATGTAGCGTATTCAGAGTTGATTAATATGCGCAATGTGCCCCAGATTATTTAATGACCTTGATTTACAATAGTATAATGAAAGTTTATTTATTTGTGTGGACAATTAACTGCCAGGCTATGATACAGTAAAATAAAATATTTAAAAAACTGACGAATAACATTTTGTTCAAATGAACTAAATTTGCAGCGGTCATTGTGATCATTATAATTAGTATTATTCATACAGTAAAATACTGACAATATACTAGACTTCAATGTTAGATGTAACACTATTTGCCTTCTTCTAATGCATGTATTAGTGTCTTTTTAATTTTTCATTCTTTCTTTTATGTTACATCATATTCCATTTGAAAAATCTTCAGTCCATATTTTCTATCCCTGATTTTTTTGGTTATAAGCCAATTGAAGAAGAAGCCTTTATTCGTCACGTATACATTACCGCAACATTCTTGCCTCCCTAAGAAGCTGAGGCATGATATGATAGATATGATATTAAGAGCCTCAATCAAGACCCTAGCAGTGGCAGATATGCCATATTGAGGCTTGAACCCCTGACCTTCTGAAGAATAACTCAACATCTCAACCACTGATGCACCACTGCTAGTGTTTAACAGGCTTTGTTTTATACGATGATGAAAAACTCTGGAAGGATGAAGATGAATCATTTTTATACTTTGAATGAGATGTCTAGGAAGCGTAACCCTGCTGTGATGAGGATACAGTACAGTACAGAATAAAGTTCCTCCAGGATTTTGAAGTTCAGGAGTTCAAGCACAGGATTCTTCTTTTAAGCTCCAAACAGTGAAGACACATATGTAATGCTTTTTATTATAGGTTGTAAATGACTGCCAAGTGTACTGGATTTTAGTACCATGTATAAATACAGCCCAAATTGATTGACCAGTAATTCCAGCTAAACCATCATTATCATATTACAGTCTTCTACATTGCTTGGCTCAGAAGTACTCATTTAATGATTGTCTCTCCTCTCGGTTTTACGGCTCAGATGATCTACCAGCAGCCCAATCCTCGAGTGCACTACGAGTACATCCTTCCTTCTGAGAACTCTGTCAGCACAACCGCTAACACTGAGGAGGGTGAGCTGATCATCACACTGCATAACAACAACTAACACTCTTCCTGCATGCAGTAACACTTTACACCTGCCCTTGAGCTGGTGTGCATGTACTTAAATTAATGTTTCAGTGGGGAAAACAAAATAACAAATCCGAAACCAAAAAAACAAGTCAGAAAATAAAATAACAAATCTAAAAAACAAAATAACAAATCTAAAATCAAAATAACAAATCCGAAAACAAAATAACAAATCCAAAAACAAAATAACAAATCCAAAAACAAAATAACAAATTTAAAAAACAAAATAAATAATCTAAAAAACAAAATAAATAATCTAAAAAACAAAATAACAAATTTAAAAAACAAAATAACAAATCTGAAAACAAAATAAATAATCTAAAAAACAAAATAAATAATCTAAAAAACAAAATAAATCTGAAAACAAATAAATAATCTAAAAAACAAAATAACAAATCTGAAAACAAAAAAACAAATCTAAACAATAAAATAACAAATCTAAAATCAAAATAACAAATCCGAAAACAAAATAACAAATTTAAAAAACAAAATAACAAATCTGAAATCAAAATAACAAATCCGAAAACAAAATAACAAATCTAAAAAACAAAATAACAAATCTAAAAACAAAATAACAAATCTGAAAACAAAATAACAAATCTAAAAAAACAAAATAACAAATCCGAAAACAAAATAACAAATCTAAAACAACAAAATAACAAATCTGAAAACAAAATAACAAATTCTAAAAAAAAAAACAAAATAACAAATCTGAAAACAAAATAACAAACCTGAAAAAACAAAATAACAAATTCTAAAAAAAACAAAATAACAAATCTGAAAACAAAATAACAAATCTAAAAAACAAAATAACAAATCTAAAAACAAAATAACAAATCCGAAAACAAAATAACAAATCTAAAACAACAAAATAACAAATCTGAAAACAAAATAACAAATTCTAAAAAAAAAACAAAATAACAAATCTGAAAACAAAATAACAAACCTGAAAAAACAAAATAACAAATTCTAAAAAAAACAAAATAACAAATCTGAAAACAAAATAACAAATCTAAAAACAAAATAACAAATCCGAAAACAAAATAACAAATCTAAAAAAACAAAATAACAAATCCGAAAACAAAATAACAAATCTAAAACAACAAAATAACAAATCTGAAAACAAAATAACAAGTTCTAAAAAAAAAACAAAATAACAAATCTAAAAACAAAATAACAAACCTGAAAAAACAAAATAACAAATTCTAAAAAAAACAAAATAACAAATCTGAAAACAAAATAACAAATCTAAAAAACAAAATAACAAATCTAAAAAACAAAATAACAAATCTAAAAACAAAATAACAAATCTAAAAAAACAAAATAACAAATCCAAAAACAAAATAACAAATCTAAAAAAAAACAAAATAACAAATCCGAAAACAAAATAACAAATCCAAAAACAAAATAACAAATCTAAAAACAAAATAACAAATCTAAAAAACAAAATAATAAATACAAAAACAAAATAACAAATCAAAAAAAAACTAAATAAAAAATCCGAAAACAAAATAACAAATCTAAAAAAAACAAAATAACAAATCCGAAAACAAAATAACAAATCTAAAAAACAAAATAACAAATCTAAAAACAAAATAAAAAACCTGAAAAAACAAAATAACAAATTCTAAAAAAAACAAAATAACAAATCTGAAAACAAAATAACAAATCTAAAAAACAAAATAACAAATCTAAAAAACAAAATCTTCTTCTTCTTTGGGTTTTTCCCCTTTCAGGGGTCGCCACAGCGAATCATCTCTCTCCACCTATCCCTATCTTCTGCATCCTCAACACTTGCACCCACTAGCCTCATATCCCATTAATTCCATCCATATACCTCCTTTTTGGCCTTCCTCTTTGCCTCCTGCCTGGCAGCTCCATGTCCAACATTCTCCTACCAATATACTCACTCTCCCTCCTCTGAACATGTCCAAACCATCTTAATCTGGCCTCCCTAACTTTGTCCCCCAAACGTCCAACATGAGCTGTCCCTCTGATGTACTCGTTCCTAATCCTGTCCAATCTTGTCACTCCCAAAGAGAACCTCAACATCTTCAGCTCTGCTACCTCTAGCTCTGACTCCTGTCTCTTCCTCAGGAGACTGTCTCTAAACCATACAGCATGGCCGGTCTCACCACTTCCTGTACACCTTCCCCTTGATTCTCGCTGATATTTTCTGATCACACAGAACTCCCGACACCTTTCTCCACCCATTCCAACCTGCCTGCACTCGCTTCTTTACCTCTTTCCCACACTCTCCATTACTCTGGACTGTTGACCCCAAGTACTTAAACTCCTGTACCTTCTTCACCGCTTCACCCTGTAACCTTACTGTTCCACTTCCCCCCTTTCATTCACACACATGTACTCAGTCTTACTACGACTGACCTTCATTCCTCTTCTCTCCAGAGCAAATCTCCACCTCTCCAGATTTTCCTCCACCTGCTCCCTACTCTCACTACAGATCACAATGTCATCTGCAAACATCATTGTCCAAGGAGACTCCTGTCTGACCTCCTCTGACAACTGGTCCATCACTATAGCAAACAGGAAGGGGCTCAGAGCCGATCCCTGATGCAGTCCCACCTCCACATTGAACTCCTCTGTCTGACCTACAGCACACCTCACCACTGTCCTGCTCCTCTCATACATGTCCTGCACCACTCTGACATACTTCTCTGCTACTCCTGACTTCCTCATACAGTACCACAGCTCTTCTCTTGGCACCCTGTCATACGCTTTCTCCAAGTCTACAAACACACAGTGCAACTCCCTCTGACCATCCCTATACTTCTCCATCAAAATTCTCAGAGCAAAAATTGCATCTGTTGTGCTCTTTCTGGGCATGAAGCCATACTGCTGCTCACAAATTTCCACTACCTTCCTTAACCTAGCTTCCACTACTCTTTCCCATAGCTTCATTGTATGGCTCATCAACTTTATCCCCCTATAGTTGCTGCAACTCTGCACGTCACCCTTATTCTTAAAGATCGGCACTAACACACTTCTTCTCCATTCCTCAGGCATCCTCTCACTCTCTAAAACCCTGTTGAACAAACTAGCTAAAAATTCCACTGCTGCCTCTCCCAGACACTTCCAGACCTCCACCGGGATGTCATCAGGACCAACTGCCTTCCCACTTTTCATTCTCTTCAAAGCCTTCCTGACTTCATCCTTTCTAATCTTATCTACTTTCTGTTCCACAGAGTTCACCCCTTCTACTCTTTTTTCCCTCTCATTTTCCTCATTCATCAGCTCCTCAAAGTATTCCTTCCATCTCCTCTGTACACTCTCCTCACTTGTGAGCACCCTTCCATCTCTATCCTTAATAACTCTAACTTGCTGCACATCCTTCCCATCTCGATCCCTCTGCCTAGCTAACCTGTACAAGTCCTTCTCTCCTTCTCTAGTGTCTAACCTAGTGTACAACTCGTCATATGCCTTCTGCTTTGCCTTAGACACCTCCCTCTTCACTCTGCGCTGTAACTCCTTGTATTCCTGTCTATTCTCTTCAGTCCTGTCCATGTCCCACTTCTTCTTGGCTAACCTCTTCCTCTGGATACTATCCTGAACTTCCTCATTCCACCACCAAGTCTCCTTATCTTCTTTCCTCCTTCCAGATGACACACCCAGCACCTTTCTCCCTGTCTCCCTGATCACTTCTGCTGTAGTTTCCCAGTCATCTGGCAGCACTACCTGACCACCCAGAGCCTGCCTCAACTTCTGTCTAAATTCCTCACAACATTCCTCCCTTTTCAGCTTCCACCACTTGGTTTTCTTCTCTATCTTTGACCTCTTCATCTTACAGACCATCAAAGTCATCCTACACACCACCATCCTATGCTGTCTGGCTACACTCTCTCCCACTACCACTTTACAGTCACTAATCTCTTTCAGATTGCCTCTTCTACATAGGATGTAGTCTACCTGTGTTCTCCTACCTCCACTCTTGTAAGTCACTCTATGCTCCTCCCTCTTCTGAAAATAAGTGTTAACCACACCCATGTCCATCCTCTTAGCAAAGTCCATTACCATCTGTCCTTCAAGGTTCCTTTCCTTAACTCCAAACTTGCCCATCACCTCCTCATCCCCTGTGTTCCCCTCGCCAACATGTCCATTAAAATCCGCTCCTATCACCACTCTCTCACCCGTGGGAATACTCTCCATCACCTCATCTAATTCACTCCAGAATCTCTCTTTCTCCTCTAACTCACAACCTACCTGTGGGGCATAACCACTAACAACATTCAACATCACCCCTTCAATCTCTAACTTCAGACTCATCACCCTGTCTGACACTCTCTTCACCTCCAGGACATTCCTCACAAACTCCTCCTTCAGGACCACACCTACCCCATTTCTCTTACTATCCACACCATAATAAAACAGCTTGAATCCTGCTCCTATACTACGAGCCTTGCTACCCTTCCACCTGGTCTCCTGTACACACAGTATATCCACCTTCCTTCTCTCCATCACATCAGCCAGCTCTCTATCTTTCCCTGTCATAGTACCAACATTCAGAGTTCCTATTCTCAGTCCTACACTCTTACCTTTCCTCTTCTCTCTCTGTCTGCGCACTCTCCTCCCTCCTCTACTTCTTCGACCAACAGTAGCCCAATTTCCACCGGCGCCCTGTAGGTCAACGGCGCCGATGGCGGTCGTTGTTAACCCGGGCCTCGACCGATCCGGTATGAAATTCGTACTGACGATTCGCATGGTTAAATTTGGCAATGTTTTACGCCGGATGCCCTTCCTGACGCAACCCTCTCTATTTATCCGGGCTTGGGACCGGCACAGAAGTCACTGGACTGTGACCCCCATGGCTAGATTAAATCTAAAAAACAAAATAACAAATCTAAAAACAAAATAACAAATCTAAAAAAAAAAAAAAATAACAAATCCGAAAACAAAATAACAAATCCAAAAGCAAAATAACAAATCTAAAAACAAAATAACAAATACAAAAGCAAAATAACAAATCTAAAAAAAACAAAATAACAAATCTAAAAACAAAATTACAAATCCAAAAACAAAATAACAAATCTAAAAAAAAAAAAATAACAAATCCGAAAACAAAATAACAAATCTAAAAACAAAATAACAAATACAAAAGCAAAATAACAAATCTAAAAAAAACAAAATAACAAATCCGAAAACAAAATTACAAATCTAAAACAACAAAATAACAAATCTGAAAACAAAATAACAAATTCTAAAAAAAAAAAAAATAACAAATCTGAAAAAACAAAATAACAAATTCTAAAAAAAAAACAAAATAACAAATCTGAAAAAACAAAATAACAAATTCTAAAAAAAATAAATAAATAACAAATCCAAAAACAAAATAACAAATCTGACATTTTGTTTTCATATTTGTTATTTTGCTTTAGGATTTGTTTTATTTTGTACTTCTCAGCCACTGTAAAAAAAAAAATCAATAAATTGAGGAATTTCATTTTTCACAGCTGACTCTTACAGGTAAATTGTGGTAGTGTTAGTAATAATGTTAGTTTTTAGTACTGTTCATTTTCAGGTTTTATTTAGTTTAGGTTACTAATTAATAATTGTATTAATTTATATGTGAAAATATTCACATAGGTTATTGTGATGTTTAATTTGCCTGTGTTTAAGGCATATTTTAATGTTTATATTTATAAATATGTAATAACATAAATGACACCTCAAATGTTTGATTATTTATCTGGTGGTCATGAGCTGCATCCTTGCTTCAGTGTACAGCTAAATAAGCAAAAATGCGGACATACAGTGCTTAAGTCATGTCGGAATTTTAGAAGATCGTATTTACGAGTTGAATGCACACAAACACCACCACAAAGTCGTAGTTACGAGTGGGAATATCTGGATTTTCTTGGAGCTTTGAATTTCTAACATTAAACTAACATTACTCAACTGACATTTTATCTTTTCCCAATCTTAAACATAACCCAAACTCAATTCTACATCTCACATTAACCCTGAATGTAACATGGAACCTTCCGGTAGGTCGTTTTTTTAAATAATCTATAGGTCATTTGTACATCAGGAACCTGTTTTCTGTAGGTAACACAGTGACCGGTGGAGCGGGATACGATCAGTACGGCAGAAGGCCGGATCAGGACGGACACGAGCGAACAGGTGGGCACAGGACCCCACCTCACATACCTGACAACCAGGTACCACCTCGCAGGCACAGAGAACACAACTGGAAACTCACAGACACAACTGACTGCAGTGTCACCTGTGGCAGAGGTCAGAACCAAACACTTTAGCATGTGATTCCCAGAATTTAGAGCAGATTATATGTAAAGACTGCGAAGCTTTATAATTTCTATAAATTCTTGAAAATGTCATTTTGTCTCAAGTCACAACGTTTGCAAATTCTTGATCTTAACTCATATAGAATGCTTCATTTGCAATTATTTTTTAAAGTGTAATGTATTTTTATACTTATTACATTTTTGCAGCTGTATAAATAAATTGATTTACAGGATAGTATATTACATAGGCCTAGTTATTGGGGCAGTGGTGGCTCAAGTGGTTAAGACTCTGGGTTGCTGATCGGAGGATCGGGGTTCAAGCCCCAGTACCACCCAGCTCCACTGTTGGGCAATTGAGCAAGGCCCTTAAGCCTCTCTGCTCCAGGAGCGCTGTATCATAGCTGTCCCTGCACTCTGACCCCAACTTCCTCAGCTGGGATATGTGAAGAAAAGAATTCCGCTGTAATGTATGTGTGGCAATAATAAAGGCTTCATGCCCTCCTCATGCCATTATACAGTATGCTTATTGTTATTCTTATTGCTGTACCAGTATAGATATGTGTGTGTGTGTGTGTGTGTGTGTGTGTGTGTTTTTTAGGAATTAGGCACACTGTGTTCGGCTGTGTGCATCGAGTCACTCACGAGCGAGTGTCTGACAGTCACTGTGACAGTGCTACTAAACCCAGCCCACAGGAGGAGCCCTGCAATGTCCAGCCATGCCCCTGCATTGTAAGAAAACACACACACACACACACACAGATACAGTACAGGATACTCCTATAAGGCTTCTCTTACTGAATTCTCGATTCCGATTGGTCAGAAGGTGTTGACTGTCAGTAGTTCTGACTGTGAGAAAAATCGCAGGATCCTAATAGTTATTATCGAAGATCTTGTGAATTATATGGCACACGGTTTACATAAACCGATTAAAAACTGTGCACTTGTAGATAAGGAGATGTTTATTTAGCATTTATGGAAGGAGTCTCCAGTGTCAGCGCTTTGAAAAAGTCGGAGGTAACGATGCCTCTGTAAAGCATATATGACGATGAGTCGGTAGATTCCGTATGCAGAAGTTTAATGAGAATAATCTGAGAGCAAACAATCCAAAATGCTAGTTTCTTTGCCTACAGAATTAAGCTGTAATGAAGACCCTGATTATGCTGGTTGTTTTTGTCGAGCAGTTGGGATATTGGCGAGTGGTCGGAGTGCAGTAAGACGTGCGGCCTCGGCATGCAGCACCGACAGATCCTGTGCCGACAGTTTTACATTAACCGCACCCTCACCGTGCCCGCTAAACGCTGCGAGCACCTGGACCGTCCTGAGAGCAGCAGCACCTGTCAGCTGAAGATCTGCAGCGAGTGGCAGATTCGCTCAGAGTGGAGTTCTGTGAGTGACAGCTGCCCATCACACCACAATCAGGAGGCACTGAGAGGCAGGGGATTGTGGGATTCAGTTAGAGATGTTCAGTTACACAGCATTCCACGATGTTACTGCACACAATGCATTATAGATAAGACGATTTTCTTCTTTCATGTGGAAAGGATCCTATATCCATCTTACTGAATCTGATGTTTTGTGTTAAATTAGCCTCATGTTATGTGTACATTTGGTTTAAAATGAAAACTAGATATATTTATACTGTACTGTAGAAGGTTTCTGTGTGCAAATACATCATGTAAATGCAAGTAAGTAAGAACAGAACAGAAGGATCTCATGAAAATCTCTGAAATCTTGGCCAGTGTGTTGCTGAAAAGAAGGTAATGATCATATATTCTTGCACTTAAACTTGTATCCGTGTGTGTGTGTGTGTGTGTGTTTTTGTGTGTCAGTGCTCCATGCCCTGCGGTGTAGGTCAGAGAACACGTGAGGTGCGCTGCGTCAGTAATGTGGGAGATATTGTAGAGGATGAAGAGTGCAACATGAATCTTCGTCCCCGTGACATCGAGAACTGTGACATGGGGCCGTGTGCTAAGAGCTGGTTCTACACAGACTGGGGTGAGCAGGTAAAAACCATAATGTCATGTCATACCTCTGATAATGACGATGTTGCAGTAATACTACTGTGTGTTCGGGAATTATGCTTTGCTTCAAATATCCTCACAATAATAAGAACGATAGGAAAACAGAGTTTCAGTCGATCTTGTGCAGATGTATGTTAGGACACATCGCCTTTTTTTTTAATTAAACAATTTGCAGCTTTTATTTAAGGTCCTGAAAGTTTCCTTTTGGTTAGGTTAAGGATGGGATTAGATTTAAGTAGCATAGCAGGGATATGTGGCATTAATGATGATGTAAATGGAAGATCCTTGCAGAGAGTAAGACGTTTGTGTATATGTGTGTGTGTGTGTGTCAGTGCTCGGCAGAGTGTGGCTTTGGCGTGCGAAGCCGTGGTGTTGTGTGTCTCTCAAACCTGGTGAGCAGTGTGCCTCTGGAGGGCTGTGGTACGGAGCGCCCCCCTCTGGCTCAGCCGTGTAACAACGGGCCGTGTGAAAGCCGCATCGAGTGGTTCACTGGGCCCTGGGGTCAGGTGAGTTTACACACACACACACACACACACACACACACACACACACACACACACACACACACAAAAGCAGTAGCACCACCACCACCTTTAACATCATATGCAATAAATTAAGTATAAATATAATAATAAAAATAATTATCAAACTAACCGGGGGGCATAGTGGCTTAGTGGCTTAGTGGTTAGCATGTTTGCCTCACACCTCGAGGGTTGGGGGTTCGATTCCCGCCTCCGCCGTGTGTGTGTGGAGTTTGCATGTTCTCCCCGTGCCTCGGGGGTGTGCTCCGGTTTCCTCCCCCAGTCCAAAGACATGCATTGTAGGTTGATTGGCATCTCTAAATTGTCCGTGGTTGCGTGAGTGAATAAGAGAGTGTGTGTACCCTGTGATGGGTTAGCACTCTGTCCAGGGTGTATCCTGCCTTGATGCCCAATGACGCCTGAGATAGGCACAGGCTCCCCGTGACCCGAGTATACATCGGATAAGCGGCAGACAATGAATGAATGAATCAAACTAACCAGAAATATAAATACTGTCTCTGAAATTAACTGAAATTTTTAAAAGCAGATTTATTTAATAACTGATTACTGATAACTGTAACATATTTATAACATACCTGTCTTATTTAGCTGTAAAACCATTTATTTACCCATCACACATTCAGTATATATTCAATATAAAATCTAAATAAAAATATCTCTTTAAAGATATTAGAGGCAACCGAACCCTCACTACAGGAGATTTAAATGAAGTGAAGAGTGATTGTTTGAGTTCTGTTATCGGACGGTGTGTTTGGGTTGTCAGTGCTCGGCGGCGTGTGGAACAGGCAGTCAGCAGAGGACAGTGGTGTGTATGATGAAGTCTGAGGAGAGCTATGTGGTGATGCCACTCTATGAATGCTCTTCTCTGGATAAACCTCTCAGCCAACAGAGCTGTGCTGTGAAGGCCTGTGGAGCCAAGTGGTACTATACTGACTGGAGTGCAGTGAGTAATGTGGATACACACACACATACACACTGCAAAAATTAATCATTTACTTGTTTCTTCCAAATCAGAGAAAAACTACTTTGTGTGTGTGTGTGTGTGTGTGTGTGTGTGTGTGTGTGTGTGTATGTGTGTGTGTGTAGTGTTCAAAGACATGTGAGGGGGGATTTCGTGTTCGAGAAGTGCGCTGTCTCTCTGATGATATGATGCCGAGCGAGGGATGTGAAGAACAGCTAAAACCGGAGGACAAAGAGGAGTGCAACATGGAACCTTGTGTTCCACAGATCGGTGCGCTCATAGAACTATACTCTACTATAGTATACTACATCACTATACAAATATACACACCTGTACTCTTGACTATACAAATATATACTCACAGCTATACTCTCAGCTAAAATATACTCACAGCTATACTCTCAACTAAAACATACTCACAGCTATACTCTCAATTAAAATGTACTCACAACTATACTCTCAACTAAAAATATACTCACAGCTATACTCCCAACTAAAATATACTCACAGCTATACTCCCAACTAAAAATATACTCACAGCTATACTCTCAACTAAAATATACTCACAGCTATACTCTCAATTAAAATATACTCACAGCTATACTCTCAACTAAAAATATACTCACAGCTATACTCTCAATTAAAATATACTCACAGCTATACTCTCAACTAAAAATATACTCACAGCTATACTCTCAATTAAAATATACTCACAGCTATACTCTCAACTAAAAATATACTCACAGCTATACTCTCAACTAAAATATACTCACAGCTATATTCTCAACTAAAATATACTCACAGCTATACTCTCAATTAAAAATATACTCACAGCTATACTCTCAATTAAAATATACTCACAGCTATACTCTCAACTAAAAATATACTCACAGCTATACTCTCAATTAAAATATACTCACAGCTATATTCTCAACTAAAATATACTCACAGCTATACTCTCAATTAAAAATATACTCACAGCTATACTCTCAATTAAAATATACTCACAGCTATACTCTCAACTAAAAATATACTCACAGCTATACTCTCAATTAAAATATACTCACAGCTATACTCTCAACTAAAAATATACTCACAGCTATATTCTCAACTAAAATATACTCACAGCTATACTCTCAATTAAAAATATACTCACAGCTATACTCTCAATTAAAATATACTCACAGCTATACTCTCAACTAAAAATATACTCACAGCTATACTCTCAATTAAAAATATACTCACAGCTATACTCTCAATTAAAATATACTCACAGCTATACTCTCAATTAAAAATATACTCACAGCTATACTCTCAATTAAAATATACTCACAGCTATACTCTCAACTAAAAATATACTCACAGCTATATTCTCAACTAAAATATACTCACAGCTATACTCTCAATTAAAAAAAATACTCACAGCTATACTCTCAATTAAAATATACTCACAGCTATACTCTCAACTAAAAATATACTCACAGCTATATTCTCAACTAAAATATACTCACAGCTATACTCTCAATTAAAAATATACTCACAGCTATACTCTCAATTAAAATATACTCACAGCTATACTCTCAACTAAAATATACTCACAGCTATACTCTCAACTAAATGTATACTCACAGCTATACTCTCAACTGTAAAAAATATACTCACAGCTATACTCTCAACTAAATGTATACTCACAGCTATACTCTCAACTAAAATATACTCACAGCTATACTCTCAACTAAATGTATACTCACAGCTATACTCTCAACTGTAAAAAATATACTCACAGCTATACTCTCAACTAAATGTATACTCACAGCTATACTCTCAACTAAAATATACTCACAGCTATACTCTCAACTGTACAAAAATATACTCACAGCTATACTCTCAACTGTAAAAAATATACTCACAGCTATACTCTCAACTAAATGTATACTCACAGCTATACTCTCAACTGTACAAAAATATACTCACAGCTATACTCTCAACTGTAAAAAAAAAAACATATATACTCACAGCTATACTCTCAACTAAAAATATACTCACAGCTATACTCTCAACTGTACAAAAATATACTCACAGCTATACTCTCAACTGTACAAAAATATACTCACAGCTATACTCTCAACTGTACAAAAATATACTCGCAGCTATACTCTCAACTGTAAAAAAAAAACATATATATACTCACAGCTATACTGTCAACTAAAAATATACTCACAGCTATACTCTCAACTAAATGTATACTCACAGCTATACTCTCAACTGTACAAAAATATACTCACAGCTTATACTCTCAACTGTAAAAAAAAAAACCATATATATACTCACAGCTATACTCTCAACTAAAATATACTCACAGCTATACTCTCAACTGTACAAAAATATACTCGCAGCTATACTCTCAACTGTAAAAAAAAAAAAATATATATACTCACAGCTATACTGTCAACTAAAAATATACTCACAGCTATACTCTCAACTAAATGTATACTCACAGCTATACTCTCAACTGTACAAAAATATACTCACAGCTATACTCTCAACTGTAAAAAAATATACTCAGCTATACTCTCAACTAAATGTATGCTCACAGTTATACTCTCAAGAGTACATAAAAATATACTCACAGTTATACTCTCAATTGTACAAAAATATACTCGCAGCTATACTCTCAACTGTACAAAAATATACTCGTAGTTATACTCTCAACTAAAAATATACTTAGTTATACTCTGAACTACAATAAAATATACTAACAGCTATACTCAACTATACAAAAACATAATTACAGCTATACTCTCAACTATACAAAAATATACTTGCAGCTATATTCTCAGCTAAAAATATACTCACAGCTATACTCTCAACTAAAATATACTCACAGCTATACTCTCAACTAAAATATACTCACAGCTATACTCTCAACTAAAATATACTCACAGCTATACTCTCAACTAAAATATACTCACAGCTATACTCTCAATTAAAATATACTCACAGCTATACTCTCAACTAAAATATAATCACAGCTATACTCTCAACTAAAATATACTCACAGCTATACTCTCAACTAAAATATACTCACAGCTATACTCTCAACTATACAAAAATATACTTGCAGCTATACTCTCAACTAAAATATACTCACAGCTATACTCTCAACTAAAATATACTCACAGCTATACTCTCAATTAAAATATACTCACAGCTATACTCTCAACTAAAATATAATCACAGCTATACTCTCAACTAAAATATACTCACAGCTATACTCTCAACTAAAATATACTCACAGCTATACTCTCAACTAAAATATACTCACAGCTATACTCTCAATTAAAATATACTCACAGCTATACTCTCAACTAAAATATAATCACAGCTATACTCTCAACTAAAATATACTCACAGCTATACTCTCAACTAAAATATACTCACAGCTATACTCTCAACTATACAAAAATATACTTGCAGCTATACTCTCAACTAAAAATATACTTAGTTATACTCTGAACTACAATAAAATATACTAACAGCTATACTCAACTATACAAAAACATAATTACAGCAATACTCTCAACTATACAAAAATATACTTGCAGCTATACTCTCAACTAAAATATACTCACAGCTATACTCTCAATTAAAATATACTCACAGCTATACTCTCAACTAAAATATACTCACAGCTATACTCTCAACTAAAATATACTCACAGCTATACTCTCAACAAAAATATAGTTGCAGCTATACTCTCAGCTAAAAATATACTCACAGCTATACTCTCCACTAAAATATACTCACAGCTATACTCTCAATTAAAATATACTCACAGCTATACTCTCAACTAAAATATACTCACAACTATACTCTCAACTAAAAATATACTCACAGCTATACTCTCAATTAAAATATACTCACAGCTATACTCTCCACTAAAATATACTCAGCTATACTCTCAACTAAAATATACTCACAGCTATACTCTCAATTAAAATATACTCACAGCTATACTCTCAATTAAAATATACTCACAGCTATACTCTCAACTAAAATATACTCACAACTATACTCTCAACTAAAAATATACTCACAGCTATACTCTCAATTAAAATATACTCACAGCTATACTCTCCACTAAAATATACTCAGCTATACTCTCAACTAAAATATACTCACAGCTATACTCTCAATTAAAATATACTCACAGCTATACTCTCAATTAAAATATACTCACAGCTATACTCTCAACTAAAATATACTCACAACTATACTCTCAACTAAAAATATACTCACAGCTATACTCTCAATTAAAATATACTCACAACTATACTCTCAATTAAAATATACTCACAGCTATACTCTCAACTAAAATATACTCACAGCTATACTCTCAACTAAAATATACTCA
Organism: Hemibagrus guttatus; assembly: GCA_033459395.1. Taxonomy (NCBI): domain Eukaryota; kingdom Metazoa; phylum Chordata; class Actinopteri; order Siluriformes; family Bagridae; genus Hemibagrus; species Hemibagrus guttatus. The sequence goes on from JAUCMX010000004.1 coordinate 5,334,227, forward strand.
CAGCTATATTCTGAACTATACAAAAATATACTTGCAGCTATACTCTCAGCTAAAATATACTCACAGCTATACTCTCAACTATACAGAAAATATGACACACTGTCTTCATTCTCTAGGCCTGGAGTCAAATATCTGCAATTTCATTGGCTAATACTTATAAATTATGTCAGTGATTAAAGAATAAAGTGAGAATTAAACTATGTATTCATGTAATAATGAATGTCATTTAATATATTGAATAGATTTTGATGATTTAATGTAAATTACGTTATATTCTAATATATAAAACAATATTTTCCATTTTACCTATGGATAATTTACGATTGTGTAAAAAGGTACCAAATATTTATTTCACACCATTTTCCCACTTATTTCTCCAGATGAAAGGTGTCGAGACAAATATTTCAACTGCAACGTGGTGGTCCAGGCCCGCCTGTGTGTGTACGATTACTATAAGAAGGCATGCTGTGCCTCGTGTGCGCGAGTGGCACAGAGACAGTCGACACACAGGAGCTACAGATAGGACGGACGCCACGGTAACGTCACCCACGTCAAGTCCTTCGCTGGCAGGCACTATATCAGCAGACGGCGCTTACTGTGAGACGCTCTGCTTTAAGTGCTGTGGACACAGGAGAAAAGCGAAAAGGCAGCAATGTGATGCTCTAAAGAAACAGTCCAGAGCCTTGAATGCACTATGTACATCACTCGACTGAACTGGAGATCCAAAAAACGAGCATCCGTTAATTTTTTTATATTTTATTTATACGTGTAAGAGGACAATGATTATAGCGTGCCAAATACACTCATGACATGGTGCTCCGTCAATAACCCTAGCTGAAGAATCGGACAGATCCGTATGGAATTTTATAGCGTGTGTATAATATTTAATGTAAAATCCTTTACAGTTCATTAACGATGCAGCAAAAAGAAGCAAAAGCGAGAAACTCCAGGACGTGTGACTCTCACACAGTATTTCACAGTCAGGACTGTTTCCACACATCCAGTCAAGACACACTAAAGGTCAAATCAACTCGTTTTTTTTTACCTATATGTTTTTCATATCATCCCAGCCTTAGAATATAACGTGTATACTTTTTAATAAAGCAACTCCATTCACATATGAGCAAGCATCCTGAAGAATGTCTCAATACATAGTTCCCACTTATCTACTTTAATGTTATGCACAAGCGGAAGTTCCATAGAACCGGGATGAACCTCTCTTGTCTAATGGCTAAACACGATGAGGAAAGGGGGCGGGAATTCATTATGGAAAAGTTAGAGACAACTATTGTTATATTCATAGAAATTTCAGTGGAAACATATTTCTCAAAACACAGGTTCATACTGCCTTGAAGGAAATCTGCTTTTTTCTGTATTTATTACAACAGAGCACTGTTGAATTCTGGATTCTGATTGGTCAGAGGGTGTTGATTAATTTTCTGTAACACCTATAGCAGCAAATCACAGGTTTATGTTAATGTGCTTATGCCAGTATGTTATTATGTCTATAATAATTGTGTTGATGTGGTGAAGTTAACATTTTATGGAAGGAGTCTCTAGTGTCAGAGTTTCATAAAAGTCAGAGATAAAGCTGTAACGTTGTCTCATTAACTGCAAGAGAGAGAAAAAAGTGTGGGATTGACTGTTTATAGCTGCTATGACATCACTGAAAACAGGAACTAACGTGTTTTGCAGACATTTTACAAGATTAAACAGAACTATTAAAGAATTAAAAAGTACAACATGTCTTTCTTTCATGAATTATAAATGTAATTGTTGAAAACTAAATGAAATTGCTGTGGTATAAGAGGACGTACTGTTATAGAAAAGTGATCAACTAAAGTTTTGCAAAACTAGTACAGATTTCTGATATATTTCATCATGTATGAATGATGCAAAGGGTTAGGGTTAGGGTTAGATTAAATTTCTCTTTATGAATGAACCAGTTTGCCCACAGTTTGTTTAAAAAACAGTATTCTGGAGCTCATTGTGTGTTTGATAAGTATGTGTGAATGCATGTAGACTAATTTTCAGTACAAGATTTTATCTCACATACAAGGAAGAATTTATGTAATAACATTTTGACTTACAGTTTTAAGGGAAAATGCAAACATTTATCAGCTCTATACCGAAGCATAAGCTACACTGACAACCAGAAAGTACTGAGCATTCTGTGTTTAATCATTTTTGTTTAAAGGACCTCATTTTTTAAGAACTTCAAAATATTTTTAAAGAAATCTAACCAAGGAATGTGTATAAGTGAATCAAGAAATATTTATTATTAAACACTTAGTGAATTGAGACATGTTAGGTTGGAAGAATCTAGATCTAATTGAACTGCTCAGCGTATATGTTTTACAGTTAATACTAGCTCTCTAAATGAGTCTTTTATCTGTGGGATTTAGTGTATATGACTTTAATACAGCACTCAAATACTCAAATCAGACACAGATTTTCATTTTTTCTTCACTGAGATTCTGTATTATTTTGTTTGGTTTGTGGTGATAAGAAACGTCACGTGTTTAAAAACTTTTGACTGGTTAAATATAGTGGCATACAGTATTTCATCTTAAAGATAATTAATCAGGCTATATGAAATCATATCCAGGATATATTAATTAGATTATAATAAAACTGTAATGGCTTATCAATAACTGTCAGCTTAAAATACATACCTTGTGTCACTATGATCTATGAGCTTGTTTCCCTATGTATTTTATCCATGTTTTCAGTTAGACCTGACTTTCCTAGCGTTCCAGTAATGTTTAAATAGTGAACATTGTTTTAAAAAAAGACAAAATTGTAATAGATAGATAGATAGATAGATAGATAGATAGATAGATAGATAGATAGATAGATAGATAGATAGATTATTATTATTATTATTATTATTATTATTATTATTATTATTATTATTATTATTATAAGTAGTAATAAGTTCCAGTCTGTAATTTGCAACACAACCTGTGTTAAAGAAGTGACATATTATTAAAGTAAAATCAGTTTGATTTTAATGTATTTGTGTTGTCAGTAAAACATTTTGCTTCACAGTTTGAACTTTTCTTGTATCACCCCATCCATATTTGTTGTCATTGTCACTAAGCAGCAGGGAACTTCTCACTAATTTATATCCCTTTATATTCTGTTTTACCATTTTTGTTTTATTATTTTTAACAGTTTGTATTTATTTCATGCATTTATTACATTTTGTGTATCATGAAACCTAGACTCATCATTCATTCAGAAAAACTGTTAGTGTTTTACAGAACTGATTAAAGACCAGGGTTGAAATTAATTTTGTTTCATCCTCTTGGAGTTAGGACTATTTTTTTTTTTAACACTTTTTTTTAACACATCATTTAGTACAATCGCTGATTGATTTGAGTTGATGAATTGAGTTGAAATGACTCATTGAATCATTTCACCAGAAGTGAATCTCAAGATACTGTTAATCAGAAATACTTTCCATATGATGGTTAAGCTTTGTATAACTCATCATCTGATGTCTAGTGCTTGTTTCCTTAACGATTTGTTCATTTTTTGTTTTTGTTAATGTAGATGAGTCATTCTATATTTAGGGGTACATTTCATGTCAGCCAAAAAGTCAGAAAATCAGTATTTTTTTTTGATAAATAAACCAGGTGGTTGAAAAATATATCCCCTTAATGTGCTAAATTAATAATTTGGCGAGCTTAAGCTTATTTTGTCAACTGTGTTACGGACAAATGCTGTGTCAAATGAAACATGGATGAAGTACCACATGTTTGATAACACATTTGTTTGAAGGTTTTTGAGTCTATTCACCAGAGTTTATGAGGTTATCTGTCTAATTGGTTTGAAAATATGAATTTGGCCGTTCTGTGGGATGCTTTCATGAAGGATGAAACTTTTCTCCAACATAAATCCACAGTATGCTGAATTTAGTGTTATTCGCCATCCTTACCCAAGACTTCCGTATACAGAGATATCCCCATCTTTTTTTCTGACGGTTTAGTTCACATTTAAAAGATTTATGACATAAAAACTATACATAACACAGTTGACAGACAAAATAACACAGTTAACAGGAGTAACACAGTTGACAGGACACATTAGATATATAGTGTAATATATATAATATATATACACATTGTAATATATAGTGTTATATAAAGTATTACTCCATAAAGCATTTCAAACACACATACATTATAATAACATATATTATAACGTTAATGAATATATTATATTACTATAAAGGTAAATGTAAAGTTTTGTAATGCATCATGACACTTCAAGTTGTAGGGACTTATACAATAAGATCATAACACTTTATCAGTCATGACTAAGCAGAAATAGATATATATCAAATGTATAATATTATATAGGTTTAAGTCAATCATGAGGAATTCTGAATACTTTATGACCCTTGACAAATGTGAATATAATGTGTATTTAATATTATGGATACTGAGTTCATAGAAGAACAGTTAAGTTTATCCATTGTAATGCAAATCATGGTTTTAATTCCTATGTAATGTCTCTGTAATGACAATAGTTTGTGAATATTTTTTTTAATCAACAAAACTCAGTGTGAGCATAAATTGAAACCGAATTGCCAACCATGTTATTCCTTGTCAACTGTGTTACAGTTGAAGGGTAACACGGTCGACAGGTAACACAGTTGACATTTTGGCCATTTTAGGGCCTTGTGCAAACTGCTTACCATGGACTAGTTAGAACATGACCTTGATTAACTTATGTTTTTATATTCTTTCTCTACATTATAAATATAACATGTGACACAAGTTCACCAGAACATGTTGATAACACAGTTGATGGTCAATTAATCTACTCTATGTGCAGACAATAATATAGATAAAATATTGAAGTGGAGAAGTTAAGACTTACCATACTGTCTTTAAATTTCCCTCCAAAAAGGAAATTACATCACATGAGGTTGGACGACAAACCATTGCTGATTTATCGGAGGGTTTTATAGGGAGTAACACAGTTGACACGGTTTTCTCGGACATACACCGAATGGATGATTTAATGTGGATGCATGAGCAAAATATTTTTTAAAACATCTGTTGGATATTTGTATTAAATGAATTAGAAATGTCCCCTGATATAAAGTGACCATTGCTTGAAGTGAAAAGTTAATGAAAAATTTGTAAAATTAATAATAGAGTCCATGGACATGAAATGTACCCCTAATTGTATGACTCAGATGTAAAGCTCTTTCATTGTGTGTAACAAAAAAAAAATTCCTCCTGTAAATCACCTCACATTCAATTAATAATTGCTTTTTAAAAACATTTATTTCTACTCTATTTTTTTACTCGGATTGTTCTTCTTCTATCCATATATAAACATTTGGAACTTGTTCTTGTAAAAGATTAGCGTAAACGATTCTCATGACTTCAGGTTCTGGTTTCCTATGTCTAAGACGACAGAGGCAAGGAAAAACTCTACACGAGAACCAGACGTCATCGGTATGCTGGTGTTTCAGTCACAAGTGCTGGATAAAAGAGCGCATATCTGAATTCAGTGTCCTTGAGATGCTCAAATTATTTAAAGATAACCGGATCTTCAGGGGAATGTTGTATTAATAGCAAACCCAGGTAACTGCATGGTTCTCAGGAGGTTTTTAAAGTTAAGGGAACATTAGGAGAACATTCTCCGAACCACATGTGAGTTACTGCAAGGTTCCTGTGAGGTACACATAATTGAAAAATTTTGCAAACATTAGGAGAATGTCCTCTGAACCAGTGTGTGTTACTAAAGAGGTCCAAATCTTTTAACAAGTTACTGGAAGTGGGTTTTTTTTTAACAATCTCAATTTATTTCAAGGTTCCCAAGAGGTTAACATTTTCTAAAAGTTATAGGATCATTATGAATACGTTCTCTAGGTTGTTTTCAGACTGGTTCAAGACAAGAACCAATAACGGTTTCCATTACACCGCCATTTTGGATCGATGTGACTCCTTCACCTTTAACCTCGTCACCGCTGCGAGGACTAATAGAGTCACGTGACGAGACGCTGGCCAATCAGATTGAAGCACGCACTTCCGCCTCTCGCTTGCATTGCTGTAACTTGGACACAGAAGTATTCACAGGAACAGGTAATTTGGTGTAAACATATTTTACCTGATGAACGCTTTTGATGTTTATTTTGTTTCGAGGTTGTCCTTGCACACGAAAGGATGACGTATTTACAACGAAACCATGTCTTGTGAACTGATTGGTGTGCATCGCTGCATGTGAATGAAACTTGATAAATCGCTGTGTAGTGAGACGCTTTTAATGCCAACTTTCATATCTTTATCGATGCAATTAGTGCACACTATAAACAATATGTTTATTTTCTCCTTTTTCCTTTAGCTCTCATCTTTGTGTGATTAAGATGCATGTCGACAAATACGTCATTACTGGCGGCGGAGGATATTTTGGCTTCCGGTATGTAACAATCAAGCTCTAATTAATAAATCACACAGATATGTTTATGAGATAAAGGTAAATTTTTTAGGCGTAAAATGATTTAAAGTCCACGCAGTAACCACATGTAGCGCTAGATGGAGACTCTGAACCATTACATCTTTTACTTGAAGTTAAATTAGTTCGTGCATTGGTAAATGGGTGGAGCGAAAAAGATTCGAATTTTTTGTTTACTAGTTGACTCCGCCCCCATTTCATTTCCACGCTTGTACACAAAGCCCCGCCTCCAGAATTTATGACGGTCCCACTAGAGTTACTCTTAGAGTCAATTACAACTCTATAAACCTCTTGTAATGATTTAGAAATATGTGAAGGAGGTTTGGGGGCAAACGGGCCCGCAGGAAGGTTTCCAGAATGTTGGCTTAAACTTTCATTTGTTGTCATTTCTGCATATTTTTCCATGTTACTTGGAAAAAATATTGACTGTTGCACCTTTACAGGAAAAGTAAATATTTTTAGGTTTATACTGAATTTTTTGAGGTGTTTAGTCATTTGGGTACTAATTTGTTGGTTAGCGCTGTATTTTTTTATTCGTGTGATATGTTATTGTTTGTCTCTGTGCTGATTAAAGGATTAAAAAATTAAAATACAAAAAAAAAATCTAATACAAGAGAGAAAGGTCAGCATTGTATGTTAGCTCCTAATACAAAAACCCAAGAGGTTAGATTCTCATTCACCATTTTCCAGCAATTAATTCATACTAACGAGAAACCCACTGTAAAAGTATTGGAGTCCCAGAATGCAGTGCAGTTGCTGTGAGTTGCTTAGGGATGTGCAGGATCACTAACACACAAGCACATTGTTGTTGAAGCTTTGGAAGTTGATCTGTTTGAGTGTAAATATGAGGATCTCTACCTAAAGCCCCGCTGCATCACTCTTTTTAGGCAGTAATTATCATTTTCTCTTTAGGCAGTAATTATCGTTTTCAATGGTGTTCGAATGGCATTCTGGGTGATTTTAACCAAAGTATAATTATGAATGGCCAGCATGTCAATAAAATAAGTTTTAACTAAAAAAAAATAATAAATTCAAGCTGTATTGTTTCCTTCAATTTTTTGTTTTTTCTGGTCATTGCCGCAAATGTAAGTTTCTGTGTAATGACCATAGATTAGTCATTAATATTAATCAAACCAACGGTGCTTATTTATTATTAATAATGTTGATAACAGTAATGTGAAAAGCATATTACAGACTTATTAAATAATGATGCATTTAATTAAGAATTGAACTCTTTTATTTCTACACAGTCTTGCTTGCGCTCTCAGCAAGAAATCCTTCCGAGTCGTCCTGTTTGATGTCAGGCCGCCTGGTGAAGCATTGCCCGAGGGTGTGGAGTTCATCCAGGGTGACGTTCGAGATCTCTCACAGGTGATAAATGCGTTGCATGGCGCAGACTGCGTATTCCACATCGCATCGTACGGGATGTCCGGGAGAGAGCAACTCAACAGGAAGCTGATTGAAGAGGTAAACGTTCAGGGGACAGAAAACATTATTCAGGCTTGTGTGGATCTCCGGGTTCCTCGACTGGTGTACACCAGCACTTTCAATGTGGTCTTCGGAGGACAGGTCATAAAGAAGGGCGACGAAACTCTTCCTTATCTGCCTTTACACCTCCATCCGGACCACTACTCCAGGACTAAGTCGGTAGCAGAAACACGAGTGCTAAAAGCTAATGGATCGCCTCTAGCGGGGGAAGGTGGCATCTTGCGAACTTGCGCTCTTCGTCCAGCTGGGATTTACGGTCCGGGAGAGGAAAGACATCTTCCAAGGATTGTGGGATACATCGAGAAGGGCCTCTTTAGATTTGTGTATGGGGATCCTGAGAGTCTGGTGGAGTTCGTCCATGTTGAAAACCTAGTCTCTGCTCATGAGTTAGCTGCAGAAGCGCTAACGGAAAGACACCAGCACCATGCTGCCGGACAGGCTTACTTCATCTCAGACGGCCGGCCCATCAACAACTTTGAGTTCTTTCGGCCATTAGTGGAAGGTCTGGGTTACTCTTTCCCCAAACTGCGGCTTCCAGTTTCTCTCATTTACATTTTCGCATTCCTGACAGAGATCGTTCACGGTGCCATCAGCCACGTCTACAACTTCCAACCTCTTCTGACACGTGCTGAAGTTTACAAGACTGGAGTCACACACTATTTCAGTATAGAGAAAGCCAGAACAGAACTCGGTTACAGCCCCAAGGAGTACGACCTGGGAGAAGTGGTGGAGTGGTTCAGGATCAGAGGGTATGGGAAAAAGCAAGTCACTTCACCCGTTAAAAAACTGATCCTCGATGTGGTGTTAGTATTGATCATTGTGGCGTTGGTTCTCTCTTTCCTGCCCATCGTGGGTCAGTAAAGTGCCAGAGAAAAGCTTGCAGTATTTCCAGTTTAATTTGTCTATGATTTTTTCCTGATTTTAACAGTTTCCTGAAAAACTAAACAGGAATGTTGTTAGAACGTTTCAGTAACCAAAAACGAACATTCCTACAACGTTCTGTGAACCAATTGATGAATTTCTATGGCTTAATGTTTTCTGTAGCTGCATTCCGATGATCGAATATGCAGCACAGTGTACACATACACTACCTTAAATCTCCTTAAACCTGCACAGACAATTATGAAACAAGTCATGTGACAAGAACTTGACCAATCAGAACAAAGCAGCCTGTAGGTACGAATCTACAGTATCCAGGGTAGAAATCCTTACAGTATCCACATTGAACCATCCAGTAGGAGCATATTTTGTGTGGTTGTGTGATGCACTACTTATAATTTTGTTTTATTTGTGTTAATTACTTAAATAATTTGTCAATTAATTAACTTAGCTGAAGTGACCTGACTGACTGATATTAGACTGAATGTTATTGTTTCAATAGTAAGAGAAGATAAGGCTTGGGGAAATTCTCATGTTACAGCAGCTCAGTGATACAGAACAGAGGTCAAAGACGATTTAACAAAATAAAGTGTCAAAAATAATTGTAATATATGTGTGTGGCATATTTTTTATTTATTTATTTATTTATTTATTTATTTATTTATTTGCTGCATTAGTTGATGTGACATCCCAGTCACGTCTTTGCTGTCTAAATAATTTTGACCCACTTATCATAACATCATTTTTTAATATTGTTTTTTTGCTAAATATTTGGATTCAAAGAATTCATACGATTGTAAAGTGCGAAAGCAAATATTTTGATCTATAACATACAGTGAAGCACTTTGGATCCTAAATTTCCAGATAAATAAAATTATTCAACACCACGCAAAAATAATTTGCTTTAACTCTGAGAGCTACGTCGTTGATGAAGGGGCGTTTGTGTAATAGGTGGCTGACATGCGACGTACTATAAGTGTGTGGGTGTGTTCAGTGACAGGTGTGTGTATTCTACAGACAAAAGACCCACTTAGAAATGCATTTTGCTCCCCAAATGCAGCCTCATGGTGTGCTTTGTCTCGTGTTTACACTGACTTCAAAAGCTACGAATGTATTCATTCTGAAGATTACCCAAAGAGGGCTTTTTTTCCTGGAACAAATAAAATGAAGTGTGCTCTTTAGCTCCTTTTGTTTAAAGATCCACACGGTTTTCAGATTTACCTTAGAAAAGCCGTGAGTCACTACTTTCTACTTTCGGCTGTTTTCTTTGTTTCAGGTTCTTGTTTGCATTTTTCTGATACAGACCGTTAGCTCCACCCCCCAGCTGCTTCGGGCTCGCTCATACGACGTGTCTCGGCCCACACCTGCAGAAAATATGCGTCATTTTGAAAATTTCTGAATATTACGCACTTGATTTTGCTTAAATTTCTATACTCACTGTATCATGAAATCCTTAAAAGGGACTGCCTTTTGTACATTTGGATACGTAAGCAATATCTGCTGTATAGCATATCAGAGCAGGAAAATCCCTGTATGTGAAGAACAGCCATTTAATTTAGCAATTTTTATTTTTTAAATGTATATTAGCCTCAGAGGAACAGCAATGTTAAGCAATAAGACAAGCTTGGTGAGTTTCTCTTAAAAACTTTCCACTGTTGTAGGGATTGTTGTTATGAGCTGCGTCTCTACATTTAAACATCTGGAAGAATCTAGATTATCCAGATTATTGATATATCCAAAACAACGAAATCCTTTCAATCCCCTCTACACTGTCCATCATCAGTAATGAAGCGCCACAGGACAAACTGCTGACCAGCTTCTGCTGGGTGGTGGAATATTTTTAGGATATTTATTTATAGGATTTTAGGATATTTCTCAGGAAAAAAAAAAATCTGAATTTTACCGGCCCTTGTGGTGCCTCAGGATCTCTAAGCAACTGCTTATATAGTTCTCATTCTCAGTTACAGCAGTGACAGTAAACAAATTCTCAAGCTAGCGGTGGTGTGGTCAGAAACTGAGACGGTGAGCCTCGTTTATCAAGCAGGATACGAACAAAGCTATTTGTAAAGCGCTTTTACACCAGAAATTTGTCTGGGCAGATCCGTAAGCCATAAACAAAACCTCTGCTAATGGAGGGTTTATCTAAAGATTCTGTACTTGCTTTTTATTACCAAACATTATATATTATGTTATTACATGTTATTAAATATTGTATTGGTATAATAGTGAGTCAAACTAACTTCCACTTCTGCCTTTACCCTGATAGTTCGTTTCGTGCTTCATGCTGTCTGTGTGCTTTACCTTTTTTGGAGTTTTGTGGGCGTCACAATATGCAAATGAGTAGTGTCTGTGTTCTGGGTGATCAACATCACATACACACACGAGCATAAAGTATATTTACAGTATGGCAGATGATTGTGGTTTAGTTTGAACAATGAAACACGTTCATGAGGAAGAAATGCCTCCTTACTGAAACCCTTACAAAGTTGTAGGCGTTTTTAATAAAGTGAAGAGATCAAATGAGTCAAGCTAGTTATTTACCCAGTACACTGGCAATGCTATATCTATGAAATGTTACTGTTGCTTAACTGGTTATAGCCCTGCGAGTCCTGTACGTGGATTCCTTCACTTTTGTTACATGTATTCTGATATACCAACCAAGGATTTTTGCTTTGAAAACAAGTGTCTGACTTTCTTCTTCTGTTCTTCTTCAGGCTGACCCACAAAGCATTCATTCCAGCAGGGGCAGCACATGAAACTGATACTGGGTGTAGTTGCACATGAAATAGGAAAAGGCTTGAATGTGATATGTCTTAAGAATAGGGGAGAATGCAATGTTAAAACGACTTA
>JAUCMX010000004.1:5350920-5419145 GCA_033459395.1 Hemibagrus guttatus
GTATCTACATCATAACCTTAAAACATTTTAGACTCAGTAATACCATTCATACATAAAGATTTTCACAGATTTATATCGGTATATGGTTTTGCTTACAAATCCATCTCAACATTTTTGACAATCTTGTGGATTGACAAAAAATATGTCCTGAGGAGGAAATATATTCCATCTTCAAGATGGCTTCTAATGTTTTTCTCTTTCTTTTAGCTCAATATTTACACATAGCAGTTAGCCTAGGTTCAAGCTAGCAAGTCAGACGTCATTCATATCGATTGCAGTTTGTTTCTTGTGTTTTTTTATAGTTCTGATTCGATTCAGGAAGTTATAAAGCTAACAAGTTAAAACACAAAGTAAATAATGCACTAATGAGCGAGTGCTTGGCTTTGTACGAGAGTCCTCTAATTATTAGCAAAGCAAGTTAAGTTTGTACTAGCTTATCACTCACCAGAGGCACTGGTGATCTCTGCTACGTTCTTCCTCCAGACTTTCTTTATAATGACTGTAATCACATTTTAAAGAGAGGTTCCATACGACAGGATAAGAAGAAACCGTGATTATAGGCGTTTCCTTTTTGAGCAACAAACAGTAAACGGCGGCTAATTGTAAAGATGTGAGCTGAAGAAACGTCTGATTGCATGAGCCATAAGTTAGAGACGAGGAATCATTCGAGGAATCATTCAAATGTTGCTTGTTTTGTTCCCATATGCAGAAATCGAATGGTCATCTTTCAGTTTGTAAAACTCTCTGCTCAAGCTAGCATGAAACATTGTCAGAAACCATGTAAGCAAGTCTGTCTGAAAAGCATCTTCGACATACAGTGTGCTAAATGTGATCTACTAATTAGCTACAATAGCATTATAGCGCTAGTGTGAAAGCAAAGCACTTCAGAAATCAGACACGGGACAGTAAATCGATTACATTTGGGGTAAAATGTGGGTAAAATTTCTTGTTAAAGACCAGTTCTGGGATTCGAACTTTTATGTAACCTTGAGGTCACAAGTACAGAACCTTAACCTTAAGCAATAACTGTGCATTTAACTTGTATGGACTTTCATCATCCGGTAAACTGAAGCTTTTCTGTCTGTGTGTGTGTGTGTGTGTGTGTGTGTGTGTGTGTGTGTGTGTGTGTGTGTGGTTTGCTCCTTGCATCACTGTTTGCCCGGTAACAGCATGCGTTGGCTCTGTCTCTTATCTCCAGCGTGTGTATTTCACTGTGTGTGTGTGTGTGTGTGTGTGTTCGTGTGTTCATTGCCACTAGCAGAGACAAACTCAAGCATTCACTAAACACTCTGGCTCTATTGCACGTGTGTCCAGCTGACTGCTGATTGGCTCTTATCACTCCAGGCAGGTCACAGCAGCTTGGCTGTTGACCAATCACAGCAGAGGTGGGTGGGATTTCACTCAGTTTTTCTGAAGGTGTAACATGGTGTACTGGAGAGACAATTGCAGGACAGTCTCACAAATGGTCTTTCATAGTTGCTTCACATTCACACGTGTTTCAGTGTGTGCGTGTGTGTGTGTGTGTGTGTGTGTGTGTGTGTGTGTGTGTGTGTGTGTGTGTGTCCAGCATCAGCATTGCATGTGTGTGTTCCCAAATAAATCTCTTACTGGAACCGTACAAATGGGTATTTTCTTTCAGAGGGAAATCCTAATTCTGTCTGACACACACACGTTTTTTCTGTCGTTCACATAATTATCTACTTAGTCTCTCTCTCTCTCACACACACACACATACACACACTCATATCCTCACTGCAGTAAAAGGCTAAATAAAGGCTTGCTGATCCCGGCTGATCTAGCGATGCTGCGCCTCATGAGTTCACACAGAGCGGTTATGTAAGAGCTCTTCTTTATCAGCGCATTATATATGAATAAACCCTTTATACACTTGCTTTGTTCTCTTAAAGGGATGCTCCTGTGTTTTTCAATGTCATCGTTACCACAGGAATGTCGGCACTCTTCCCTGTACCAACAAAGGAACACACGGTTTCTTTTTCTCTCGAACTTCAAACTTATAAATGTCAAGTTCTTAAATATTTATGCAAACTCTCATTTCATAGAGCGTTATGATGAGGTCTTTGGTCGAACAATTGTAAATCAAACTCGAATAATTCAGGGACGACTTTTACAGGAGGAAGGATATCAGATCTGTTGTTGTGTAGGTCTAAAGATGACATTGCTGTATTGAATAAAACTGCAGATTGGTCCTGCTAGAAACAATATTTTTAGGTCCCCACAAACATCCCCAACCACCCCCCCACCACCACCACCACCACCACCACCACCAATTTGTCCCCAATTTGGTCTTAGCCAATTCACACGCACCAACCAGCTCTCGTCCATCATGTACCTACCAGCCAATTAGAGTGAAGTCGAAGACATGTGAAGACAGAGAAATTCAGCTTTTCAAATTGCTGCTTGTGCTGCATCACAAGTCAGACTGAGAGACTCAGAGGAAAGGGCTGTCTGCCCTCTTCCACATACATGAGCTCACAGATGCACACAGACGAAGAGAGGAGAGAGTACACCCTTGAATTTTAAATAACTAAATAAAATTATTTAGCAGGGGGGCACGGTGGCTTAGTGGTTAGTACATTTGCCTTACACCTCCAGGGTTGGGGGTTCAATTCCTACCTCCGCCTTGTGTGTGTGGAGTTTGCATGTTCTCCCCGTGCTTCGGGGGTTTCCTCCGGGTATTCCGGTTTCCTCCCCCGGTCCAAAAACATGCGTGGTAGGTTGATTGGCATCTCTAAATTGTCCAGAGTGTGTGTGTGCCCTGCGATGGGTTGGCACTCCGTCCAGGGTGTATCCTGCCTTGATGCCCAATGATGCCTGAGATAGGCACAGGCTCCCCGTGGCCCGAGAATAGTTCGGATAAGCGGTAGACAATGAATGAATTATTTAGCAAATGTCCAAACCCACTGAAAAGTCTGTTTTTCATGCTAGATTAGAGTAATAAATACTTTGTTGTTCGATTTGATTTGAGACAGCTTCGATATAAGACACAGCAATCACACTGATGGCTGAAAATGTTAAAGGGACAGCTTGTCTGTGTGTTTCTGAGATCAATCTGTGTCTCAGAATAGATTTAAAATTGCAACATGGAGACCTAACGGAGTCAAATGCTCTGACCTGCCCCCTAGTGGACGCCACTGTTTGATTCTTTTGGAACTACAAAAGAATATGCACAAAAAGTATGCAGGTGAGCATGTGATCAACGTGTACGTGCTCGTGTTGGAGCTCCGTGTATACACACACACATCAATACAAATCAAACCAAGCCTTACAGCACAAATGCCCCAACAGCTGCCCTTAGATTTCCAAGTGAGTTTTGAGTCGATACAATACGTCCTCTGCTTTTTGCTGGTGGATATTGTGTACGCTACTAACACAGTGGGAGAGAAAACAGTGGAGTCATTCTCTCTCTCTCTCTCTCTCTCTCTCTCACTCTCACAACTTTCTCTTGCACTTGTTTCTTCGATTTCCTTGAACCCTTTTTGTGTTTTTCTCAGCAGTGTTACGAAACCTTGACTTTAAACTGTTTGCCTTCTTCACTTCTCCAGGTTTAGTGAGAGGTAGAGAAGAGGTGGGTGTGTGTGTGTGTGTGTGTGTGTGTGTGTGTGTGTGTGTGTGTGTGTGTGTGTGTGTGTGTGTGCACACTCTGGTAGTATGCTCGTGGGTTAGCCAAAGTGAACATGCACACACGTTCTCTTCCTTTTGTAAAAGGGAAACTTCTCGGTTACCATGACAACCTCGTCCCAATAAATTGATAGTCATGCAGAGTGTTTGGCTCCGTGGCTCATGGTAGTATAATCCCCCTCCATCCTGCATAGCTCTGTAAGACTTTTTGTGTATCTGCAACCTCTCTCTCTCTCTCTCTCTCTCTCTCTCTCTCTCTCTCTCAATCTATCTCTCTCTCCCACATTCTTTATCTCCCATTTTCTGGTTCTTTCTTCTGTTCTTACTGTCTTTCTTTTAGTTATGCCCTTCTCTCCTCTAAGGCATTCCATATCCCTTGTTCTTCTTTTCTCTCTTTACTCAGTTTCTAATACTCTACATTCCATATTTTCTCTCTTTCCCTGCATTTTCTCTCTCGCTACCTGGTCAGGGGGCGACGCCAGACACTTGTCACGTGACTCCGGCTCGGCCTCGCAACCGGTGGGGGCAAAGTCTGATTGTCTGCTCAGAATGATAATGAACACACACACACACACACACACACACACACACACTCACACTCAGAGCATTGCTGTGTTTGTGTCGGGCTGTGTCAGCACCGCTACACCCACACGTAGCCCCAGGTGCTCTCTTGTGGGTAAATAAAGCCAGGTGGTACTTTCTTGCCTGAAGGATAGAGTAACAAAAAGCTTGCTTGTTTGTTTCCAAGCTCGTTTGAAAAGACAGTTGCAGGATGTGCATGCTTGCGCTTTTATCGCCATGGGAACTAAAGTCATCTGCCTTGATGTTTCTTCATGTGGGCTCTGTATAAATACAGCACTCTGCTTCAGTACAGATTTTATGGAGATCTAGAATCTGGCTTTATTTTCCTGTTGGATTTGGGAATTTGGGACGAGGGCACCGTTTATTCAGCTCCTGCAATGTATTGTGGGAAACTGATATCGTTATTATACATCACTGATTTGACGTATTGCCCGGGCCAATCCACTGATGTATTTTTTAAGGTTATAAAAAAAAAAATCAAAAAAAAAATTAATCACTGACATCAAGTCATTGTTGGCAGATTTCTGTATCCAGAGCAACATGCAGAAGCGGAGATGCTAGCATATACATTTTAGCGGTAGATTTTATGATTTTTGAGACATGACATATTTGCTTCTGTGTCTTTATCTAGGTGAACTTTGACCTGTGTGCTAGGAGCAAATGTGACTTAATATATATATATATATGATACCTTTTTATACAAACCCATTAAGTGCATAAGTTAAATAAAAGTACAGGTTGTATAAAAATGTTTAGTTTGTTAGTTTCTGTGATACATAGTGTGTATCATTGAGAAGTATCGTGATGTGATATTTTGTTCATTTCACCCTCCCTACTTCAGAACACTTTCAGTAATGTAGCTTTGATCATTCAGATTGTTTTTACGTTTCATTTACAATAACCCGTCCCCACAGGCTAATATATTATTAGCACAGCAGGATCCTGTTTCTCAGTAAGACACTGGAATGAATAGCAGTACAGCAGGAAGCGGCACAGGTTTTGCTCATGCAGAGAACAATGCACACCGTGGCAGTTCTCCAGCTGTTCCTCGTCAGAAACGTCAGTGTTAAAGAGGAAATGTGTACCAGTGTGTACCAGGTGAGGCTGCGCTGATCATGGCGAAAAAAGAGCTGGAAGGAGTTGATGTGTGGCGGGAAGGTGTCTAGCCACTCCGACAGGCCTGTGTCAGCTTACTGCTGGAGTGGAATGGTCTGGACTCGTGACTGTTATTGACATTGAAAGGCATTTGCTGGCAGATTTCCAAAAATCTCCTCGAAAGTACTGTTGCCCTGCTTAAAGAATGTGGAGTGTACTGGTCAGCCACTTGAAATGATGACCACTGGATTATGGAAAATATTTCTCCTTATTAGCAAGTCTCTGTTTAGAAGAGATTTAGGGCAGTCTGTATTTGTGTCCATAAACACTCTCTGTCTTTGTCTTGTGTATATGTACGTCTTTGTCTGGGTGTATTTCTGTGAACCTGTTCAAGTTTGTGTCTAGCTGAAAATGTCCATAAGGTTGATTATTTGTTTTGTATGATTTAGGCCAATGTGATTCAGGCTCGGGGGTGGGGGGTGCATGGTGGCTTGGTGGTTAGCATGTTTGCCTCACACCTCCAGGATTGGGGGTTTGATTCCTGCCTCCACAAAGTATGTGTGTGGAGTTTGCCCGTGCCTCAGGGGTTTCCTTTGTGTACTCCAGTTTCCTCCCCCAGTCCAAAGACGTCCGTAGCTTTGTGTGTGTGTGATTGGCCCCTGTGATAGACTGGCATCCTGTCCAGGGTGTACCCTGCCTTGTGCCCGTAGTCTCCTGGGATAGGCTCCAGGTTCCCTGTGACCCAGTAGTAGGATAAGCAGCTATAGAAAATGGATGGATGATTCAGGATCTGAATCTTCTTTAATTCTGACTTATACTTGCACTGTCTATTTGTATGTGGCCAAAGTGACTCTTTTAGCATGGACTAAATGACTCTTTGAATATGGCCTACCTAAATGATACTAAGTATGACTTTAATGACTCTTTGAAAAAATATTAAATTCTCTTTGAATATGGCTCAAATGATTCTTTGAATATAGCCAAATGACTCTTTGAATATGGCTTAAATGACTCTTTGAATATGACCTAACTAAATGACTCTTTGAATATGGCTTAAATGACTCTTTGTATATGGCTAAATGACTCTTTGAATATGACCTAACTAAATGATTCTTTGAATATGGTTTAAATGGTTCTTTGAATATGACCTAACCAAATGATTATTTGAATATGGCTTAAATGACTCTTTGAATATGACTAGATGACTCTGAATTTGGCCTATGATCTTTTAGCATGAAGTCTAAATGAGAAAGAATGCATTAAATCACACTTTTCCCCCAGATTCAAGTCACATTTGGTTTGTGTTGGATATTCATTTCAGCGACCAGGTTGGGGCAAAATAAACAAAAATAATTGGATTGTTGGCTGACTGACTAACCTAAACCCAAAAAAATAACAAAAAGCCCAATAGCTACCCTACTTCCCTAGCCATAAAACAGCAAAAAAACAAATCCCACCTTTCCCATTCAGCATACAGTGTTTTCAGAAAACAGCAGGTTACTTATAAGCACTTTAACACTACTGCAAGAATTTTAGAGTGATTTCACACAATTGTTCTGAACAATCAACCAGACTCAGGACCGATTCTGGACACGTTTCTGTTCACATTGAAGATTTAGAATTATGCAAGCTGGTACGAGATGTTCTTTTTTCAGGTTGATCTGAGGTGCATGTTGATCTCTTGCACCTCAAAGCTGAGCTAATTACACTGCTCCTGTACAATGAAAGTCTGGCTTTGTGTATTGATAACCATCCCAGCCAGTTCCCCAGTATAATTACAGTAGAAACAGGATGTAATGTGACAAGTTGAACTGACATGCAGTGAAAAACTTCCATACCTGATCTGGCTTTGGTTGAAGTGAAACTGTTTGGAGCCTCTGGACTGCTCCTGGGTCTGAAAAGAGCATTGACATTTACACCGAATCTGGAAATAAGTATGAAAAGACCTAAAGCTGCATTACAGCAAGGATATAGAGCAATGGTTTGCTCTACCATGTCATGATTGCATGTGTCACTTTCGGTTATGTCACAGAGAGTAGAAAGTCCTCTAGATCTCAATCCTCTAGCACTTGCTTTTCCTTCGACTTTTATTAAAAGAGCACCTTCGTGACGAATGACATTGCTCCACCTCCCTGTTACAAAAAGAACGAGACAGAAAAAACAACCAGTCATATAATTACAGTCAAAGTACTGGGTGTGTGATGATACATATATTATTGTTGTGATTAGACATACTGACAATAATTGGACTGATTTAAACTGAGCCACATTATAAAACCATCTTTCATGCATGAGAATGAGTTAAAAATGAGGATAAAAATCACTACGGTGAGTTTAGGAATTGTCCAGCTACTTCTTGTTTTTTGAGGAACAGTAACAGGAAACGCAGCTCTAATGTACTGTGTGAATTTCAGCCCAGCGGTTCATGGAGCTTCAGACGCTTGAGGAATGAATCAGTTCAGACTGTAGTCATTTACCAGCTCGAGCTGGAACACAGAAGCTCTAAAGATTCATATCATATGATTCATAGGCCTCCTGTTTATTTGTTCATTCACCCATGTTGTATGTGGGGGAGTTTCTGTGTGTGTGGCGTGTGATTCGACACCCCCCCCCCCCCCCCACACACACACCAAATGCGACGCGGTGTCTCGGAGGCGTGGTGACCTCGGAGCGACCCCAAGCTTTGACCCTGCCCTCGCTGTGGAATGCGACCTCCCCCAGCAGAGACCGGCCATGTAATGCATGAAAGCTCTCCAGTCATCAGAGCGACTTGTGCCGATTCATTCTCCCATAATTCCAAGCGACTGCTTTTTAACTAAAAGTGGACGATGACCGCTGCTCCTTCATGCCCTACTGATTAGCATGTCTACTAATGTTCAGAGTACCTACGAGCAAACTAGAACTGCAAGACATATACTGCTCTACAGAACATAAGAAACAACAAACATACAAACAGACGAACAGTCCTAGATGTTAGACAAAATTATCCCTAGTGAGCAAGCCTTGAGGTGTCTGAGGCAACTGGAAAATTCCGTTTCCGAATTCCGTTAAGAAGCTTTTAGGGTCACATACACTCAAGCTCTTTAGCTCTACACTTGGGAATAGAGTAACAATGCATAAACACAGCAATGTTGATGGGGATTATGATCAGTTGTAGTTGAGCTAAAATGTGATATGGGACAGTGAACAGCATATTTCTGTTTATTCTGCTTTCCCATGTTGCTGTAAGGCGTATGTAAAATCCCTACAAAAACTCACACATTCAGAACTCTTTTGAAGATATTATATAGTATTTTTTTATATTTTTATTTTAACAAAAATAGAATAATTTTATATTTTTATTTTAATAAAAGTTGATTTAAAAAAGCAAGAAATAAATGTTTAAACATATAAGGGTAAAACACAACACATTGTTATGTTGATGTGTGGGGTTGTGTTTTGGTGTGTGTGAGTTGGGCGATGTGTTTCTAATTAAGCGATAGATTCTAATTAAATATTTCAGAAACATTTTATGCACACTAATTCTCTTATGAGGTAAACAGCCTCAATGTGAGGTGTGCACTAGGACCAAGAAGCATTCGGGGCACAATTTGGCGCTTATGTTGCACTATGCAATTTGTTTATTACATTTATTAATTCATTCCTTAATTCACGTTAAATCTTGTAAGGTTGCTCTAGTGTTTATAGCTAATTTTGTATTTTTTGTGACCATCAATCTTGCTAAGTGTGTTAGAAATATCGTGACCTGGTGCAAAATACTAATCGAGTGAGCCTGAGGCATGAATCTCTTTGGTCAAACTTTCTGCTGCAGTGGGAAAAAAGTCCATACACACCTGTACCCTAACCTGTAGGGTTGTATAAATATTGTATAACGTTTGTTTAAGCCTGACTTATCGAGCTGCTGCTGATGTTTGGGGAATGCTTGAGAACTGAATCAGATCAGAATCATATGCCAGACTGAGATGAATCAATGAGTCATTTAACAGACTGGGCTGAAATGCACTAAACCTGAAAAGCTCTAAAGGTTATCATATTACTTTACAAAATGTCAGACAGATAGGATGCAATGATATCAGCATGACAGCAGAGACAATATACAAGTACAGACAAGCCACTGCTTTGAAATTTGAATGTGACGGTGCATTAGCTCAACATTAGGCCTGTATAGTGTACAGTAAGTATGATAATAAGATCCAAAATCAAGACATTTTAGCAGACATAATGAGAAAAAGCCAGTCACACTGATATATGAACAGTTATAGAGCATTGCTGTCTCTGAGACGGTCCTGGACTAACGTTACGGAAACATTATGCTTTAGTTTTCTCACCATATCAAAATTTGTGTCCAAACCAAACAAATGTCCAAATAAAATTCCATAAAGCTAATACAGAGGATTTATTGTGGATTAGCTCACATGTAACGTTATCAATTATAACAAAGCAGGTGCGCGTGCGCTCTTTATTTCATAACGTCATTCATCTTTAGTTTATTTAAAGTCAGATATATGATAGATAAAGACCAGTATTTGTTCACTGTAATGGAAGTAACTTACAATAAAAAGCCAAATTAGGTTAATCTTAGCGCAGCTGCTGTGGCTCCCAAGTCGAGACGCAGGGCAAATCCTAAATGGCTTCTTATTGACTATATAGTGCACTACAGCAGAATAAAATAAGCAGCAGCCAAATGGTATAAGTGCACGTTTTGCCCTGGTGTAGGGAGCAGAAAGACACTTTGTTATCCTGACTTGTTATGAAGAAAGTTGCAGATGAAAAAAAGCTTTTTTTGTGTGTTTAGGTGTTATTAGAACCAAACATAATTTCAGTAAGATTTCAAATCCTTGTCCATCTGTTTCAGGTTTAAGGGTTGCTCGTCATTTATTAGATGACTGGAAATAGCACTGGCAAGAGTGGACAAGCACTTTGCTGAAAATAGCGAGTCAGATTATTGTCTGAAACTGAAATTCAATTTACTGTTGAATGAGGCATAATTTCTACCCTTTTTTGGTTTCAAAGTTTCAGTGCCTTCGTATCTGAAGCTCTGCATTGGATCAAATTTGACATATTTTCTGGTCCAGTTTGCTGGAATATTTTTTTCTCTAAAACATGCCATGAATGCTGACAGTTTTCTCCTGTTTATACCAAGTCAAGCAGCTCATTTTTCTTTTGTTCACAAGTCTAACAATGTGTCAAATGCCTGTTTTTGTGATAAACACGCACACAGCCACTTTCTATGGACTGGAATGTTAATTTTAACGTGTGTGTGTGTGTGTGTGTGTGGTTTCAGGTATTTGTGTAAAATGCGGGAAAGGGGTATATGGAGCAAGTCAGGCCTGCCAGGCGATGGGGAAACTCTACCATACTAACTGTTTCACCTGCTGTTCATGTGGTGAGTACACACACTCTCTCTCTCCCTCACACACACCTGTACACACACCTTTCCATCACTTTTGTCATTGGCGCATTTGTGTTGTATTTGTATTGTTGTGTTTTCATATCATTGGCCTACCGAATGCCCAAAATATCCTGCTTCATCGTGCATCTTTCTGAACATCTGTACGCTTCCGAGAGTGCTCATGGACACACACACATCCGCTCCGGAGCTGCCGTGTCACCCGGCTATGAGACGGTGTCCTGTTTCACATGGAAAAGTAGAAAGCTCTTCCCCCCCATTTAGGTCTTTCCTGAATAGAGATATGCTTTCTCCTGCGTTAAAGGCTGAGTAGATCACTTACGCCTTTCTCTGGACGCATTGTTCTGAGCAGGAATGCGCAACATCGGCGCCTTAGTCTCTGGGGACAAGAGGAATTGACGAGGACATTATGGTATAACTGAAGTCTCTTGAAGCAAAGAATTTGTAGTTTTATATCATAAAAATAATAAGAGTGACGCTTTACTACAGCTGAATACTATAAAGTTAGACTGTACTGAGTGAGTGGCAAGGATTATTCTGATCATTAGGAGCTGATTGTGATCCTGGGATGAGCATAGGACATTCTTTACGATTAGAGCAGCAATAATCTGCTTCAAGGGCACGACTTGAAGTTTGCATGTGATGTTCTAAGGTTTTTGGTTAAACTGTACAAAGCTGGGCGGCTCAGATTGTTTCAAAACTAGCATAACGGAAGTGTGTTGAATGAATGTATAATCTAAGTCATTTTTTAAATTTTAGTTTTAAGTTACTTATTTACATTTGTTAGATGAATGTCAGCTATTAAAGGAGCTACTGTGTTTCCATAACGAGGCTTTCACACTGGAGGTTTAGTGTGAATCAGTGCAAATGATCAATCAGTAACATGAAAGCTGTCGTGTGGAGCCAGAAACGCAGCACGGTACTGAACCCAAGTCTACCTGTAGGAGGTGGTGTGAGTTCCGGTTGCACCAGAACTGTGCCATGATTCCGATGAACGCAACTCGTACTCAGGTCCGCCTTCGTTCGGGAAGTAAAGTAACCTGTGCATGCGTTTTAGTCACAGCATATGTAAACGCTGTGGGATGCAGAAGAGACAGATGAGGAGCATAACCGAGCATAATATAATGGCGCAAAATATTAAAAAAGCATAACATGTGGTTAGTCGATATGGTTGTGTTCCCCATGCATGTTTGTGATGATGTAAGATATAAGCAAATGCACCATGGTTTAATAGATTTGAGTGATCAACACTGCGGGAACAAACACCCTCGGATTTGGACCACAGCAAATACACCGACCGGGCATAACATTATGACCACCTGCCTAATATTGTGTTGGTCCCCCTTTTGCTGCCAAAACAGCCCTGACCCGTCATACACTGTGTATTCTGACACCTTTCTATCAGAACCAGCATTAACTTCTTCAGCAATTTAAGCAACAGTAGCTCGTCTGTTGGATCGGATCACACGGGCCAGCCTTCGCTCCCCACATGCATGAATGAGCCTTGGCTGCCCATGACCCTTCACCACTGTTCCTTCCTTGGACCACTTATGATAGATACTGACCACTGCAGACCGGGAACACCCCACAAGAGCTGCAGTTTTGGAGATGCTCTGATCCAGTGGTCTAGACATCACAAATTACGCTTTTCACCATTTTTCCTGCTTCTAACACATCAACTTTGAGGACAAAATGTTCACTTGCTGCCTAATATATCCCACCCACTAACAGGTGCCATGATGAGATCATTGCTATGCCTAATTGGTGTATGTGCATTATGAAAATCTGAGTCTCCATGAAGAAGGTGTGGCCTTGTTGTTGATTAATCGTTCATAGGTTTTATTTAATTTTTTGAATAATACAATGACTCACGGAGGTGATTTGGTTTAGCATTGATTTAGAAATGACCCTTTGCTACAGTGATTTGGAAGACTCCTGAATCCTATGCGCTTCAGACCGAACACGAATAATATTCCTCACAGTCGGAAAAGTTCACTGAAGCAAAAGACACATTTGCTTCTGGTAGCAATTACTTCCACTTCATGCTGACTTTTTCGAGATCATTTCTGACCTGTGAATTCATGAGACTCAGCCTTTTGAGGCAGGAGAAACCATTAAGGCAGAATTGTGGTCTCTTCGGTTGTTAAAATTACAGGAGCTGCTTATTAGTAAGTAGCGCTCACACCAGACTTCTTTCTTCACGTTGAAGGCACACATCTGTTGCAGGATAATGATGAAGCTCATCCACTGACACATGCGAGGGATTTTCTGCTGAGATTCTGGTCAGCTAGTTAGCAGAGCTGAGACCTCTGGAGTCGCATCTCATGGCATTAATGCATCTCGGATTCTACTGTGTTGAATCCTTGGTAAACTTTAGATGTTTCCACATGGCATTGAGCACAATTTTTCATTTGTTAGCCAAACAGATAAACAGGAATAAAATTAATCTTAGCACTTCCTCCATTTTGAGACTCGATGCCATCGTTGTGTCTTTTACTGGGTCACTGAACCTCAGAACCCAAAGTTCCTGTCTTGCTTATTATTCTATTTTAAATGTTTCAGTGTGTGTGTGTGCGTGTGTGTGTGTGTGTGTGTGTGTGTGTGTGTATTAGACATTGAATTTATGCTTTTGTGTATAAATTCTGCATTATAGAGGTTGGCTCAAATTTGTGTAATTGGGAGAGAAATTGTGTGTGTGTGTGTGTGTGTGTGTGTGTGTGTGTGTATTAGACATTGAATTTATGCTTTTGTGTATAAATTCTGCATTATAGAGGTTGGCTCAAATTTGTGTAATTGGGAGAGAAATTGTGTGTGTGTGTTGTGTGTGTGTGTGTGTGTGTGTGTGTGTGTGTGTGTGTGTGTGTGTGTGCCCTCACGGTCATTTTGTACAGGAGCTCGGCTCTATGTAATTGCTCTGTGCTTTTGGCTCTGTCCCACAGCTGCAACCTTTTCTCATCAAACAGCCAGGAATTCCCTCCCTCCGGAACTGGCCTTACACACACACACACACACACACACACACACACACACACACACACACACACACACACACACACACACACACAAAAACACTCACATGCACGGCTGGCACGTACACATTTACACATTACCAAGCACACACACCAAGAGCCAGGAACAAACAATAAATGGACCTCTACAATAAAACACACACACACACACACACACACACACACACACACGCACAGAGGCCAATAGGAAATTGTTTCTTCTCTTGTAGAATTCTCTTTTTCTCTTTTCCTATTTTCCTGTATCTTTTCTTTTTTTCTTTTTTTTCTTTTTCTCCAATTCTCTATACTTTTCCTTTTTTGTCTCTGGCCTTCTCTTCTCTTCATCTATTCTTGCTTTTCTCTTTTTTTGGTCTCTCTTTCCCTTTTCTGTGTCTGATTCTCTTCTCTTCTCTTCTCTCCTCTTCTTTTCTCTTCTCTTCTCTTTTTTTGTCCACTCTTTCATATCTTTCCTCTTCTCTCGAGTTGTTATTAAGTATATTACTCCATCAGAGATGACGTGTTCAGATTAGAGCTCCCTGTGGGTGACAGGAGGTTAAATGCGCTTGGCATTTCACACACATCCGCCTGCTTGTGTTTGGTAGCATGTTGACCTGAAACGTGTGTGTGTGTGTGTGTGTGTGTGTGTGTGTGTGTGTGTGTGTGTGTGTGTGTGTGTGTGTGTGTGTGTGTATGGCTGTGTGTGTGTGAAGCGGGTTGAGTGTATGGACTAGCAGGCCTACACACGCTCACAACTGAAGGCTAGAATTCCCCCTCACGAATAAAACCAAGCTAGTGAGTCATCACCTCCGCATCCCATCATGCACTGTGCCCATCTGCAGGTAATAAGGACCCACTTGTTCTCTCCAAGCTCTGTGTATGTGTGTGTGTTTGTGTGTGTATGTGTGTGTGTGTGTGTGTGTGTGTGTGTGTGTGTGTGAGCAGAATGGGGGTGCACACAGGAAGGGCAGAATTACAGCGAGCATGTTTTCTTTCATAGCATTGGGAAAATAAAAGGCAGCTCTGTGAATGTTTTTTTTCTGAATAAGCAGAAGCAGAGAGTGGGCTTTTATTTAACAGCAGATAAGAGCTGCTTTACGCAGAGACCGAGCTGAACCAGGTGAGCTTACGCAACTGCCCACGTGGCCCAAAATTCCTTTCTAATCACACCGGTTTGATGTTCACATCTGTTCATATAGAAATAAATGAGGTGGAGATAAATGAGACGTTACGGAGAAAAGGGAGTGAATGATTTCAGGAAGGTGGAGGCTGTTTAGGGCTTGGGTTCGCAAACACATCTCTCTCTCTCTCGTTCTCTATTCAGGCTTTTCCATGCAGTATCGTTCACAGCAGTGGTCAAAACACAGCCAGACATGCTAATCAAAGGAAATTCCATTATCTCCAATCCCAAACAGGCAAAGGTCAAAAACAAAGGATGCTAAACATGCACAGGAAATAACTAAGTGAAGTGTAAAATAGAAACAAGATACTACGGCTACACCCAGGAAAAACACATAACACTGACAGAAATGAATGAGAGTCAAGCAAAGTTAGCCATATTCATAAGAAGAATGCAATTATTCTTAATAAACACAGATTTTCTGCAGATTTGTGAATCATTTCATTATTTTAAATAAAAAGACTTTCTGATGTTATTTTGGTCTCACAAGATATTCTCTCTTATCAGCTGGTTAAGGTTGAGATGAGGTAAGGCGAGATCCTTTAAAACCTAAAATACATGGTTTTCTTAATATTTCCTTCACCCGATGCTAAAAATGTATTCTGAAGCTAGCATGCTAAGTGTTTTCCCTCAGTTACCATGCTAAAATGTTTTTTTTTTTGTTTTTTACATCTAGTATGTGGAACAAATGTGTTCTTCAGCCTGCATGCTGAAAATGTTTACTTAATCTAGAATGCTAAACTGTTTAATCAACTTCTATGCTAAAATGTTTTCTTCAGATAGGATGCTAAAATATTTTCTTCTGCTTTGAATCTAAAATGTTTTCCTCAGTTACCATGATAAAATTTTTCTTTATTATGTGGAAAAAAGGTTTTCTTCAGTTAGCATGCTAAAATGTTTTCTTCAACCAGAATGCTAAAATACTTTAATTAGCTTGTATGCTAAAATGTTTTCTTCAGCTATGTAGAATATCATTTATTCGGCTAGTTTTGCTTGAGTATGCTTCAGATGGTTTCAGTGTGAAATGTGACAGTTGTTAGTTGCTAAAGCTACTGCAAGCTAGCTTGTTAAAAGTCTAAAAGAAGGTTTTTCAGGTTTTAGGTCGAGTATAGGCTACTAAATTAAACAATATTTGTGGGGCCAAGATGTTCTTGGCATCTTTTCTGATGAGACAAGGATTATATAAATTTAAAATCCTTTCCAGTCATTTATAAAATGTTTAATATAAATAGGGAAGTAGGTTTCACAGATACGGCTACCTCAAATATACCTTGGTGTTTCTTTTCTCGTTTTTCAGAATGTATTATAGACATGTTTCTGTCTCAGTCCGTGTGAATGCTCTCAAGTTGTTTTCAGAATAACTCAGGGGAGAAGTAAAAGCATCCTAAAGAATTCTTCCCACAAATGCCTGGCTGTGTGATGCTTGGCTTGGTGTGTTTCATACTTTTGATACAGCGAAGAAGGAAGAGGGAGCAAGAAAGTGAGGGGGAGAAAAAACTCTGAGGAGAAAATTTTGAGGAGAGAACTCTGAGGAGAAAGCTGTGAGGAGAAAATTACGAGAAGAAAACTTTGAGGGGAAAACTCTGAGGAGAAAACTCTGAGGAGACAGTTCTGAGGAGGAAACTCAAGAGAAAATTCAGAGGAGAAAACTCAAGAGAAAATTCAAAGGGAAAACTCTGAGGAGAAAACGTTTAGGAGAAAATTCAGAGGAGAAAACTTTGAGGAGAAAACTCAAAAGAAAACACTGAGGAGAAATCTTTGAGGAGAAAACTCTGAGGAGAAAGTTCTGAGGAGGAAACTCAAGAGAAAACGCTGAGGAGAAAACTCAAGAGAAAACTCTGAGGAGAAAACTCAAGAGAAAACTCTGAGGAGAAAACTTTGAGGAGAAAACTCGGAGGAGAAAGTTCTGAGGAGGAAACTCAAGAGAAAACGCTGAGGAGAAAACTCAAGAGAAAACTCTGAGGAGAAAACTCAAGAGAAAATTCTGAGGAGAAAACTCAAGAGAAAACTCTGAGGAGAAAACTCTGAGGAGAAAACTTTGAGGAGAAAACTCTGAGGAGAAAACTCAAGAGAAAACTCTGAGGAGAAAACTCAAGAGAAAACTCTGAGGAGAAAACTCTGAGGAGAAAACTTTGAGGAGAAAACTTTGAGGAGAAAACTCTGAGGAGAAAACTCTGAGGAGAAAGTTCTGAGGAGGAAACTCAAGAGAAAACGCTGAGGAGAAAACTCAAGAGAAAACTCTGAGGAGAAAACTCAAGAGAAAACTTTGAGGAGAAAACTCAAGAGAAAATTCTGAGGAGAAAACCTGACGTCTACACACGAGCACAGAGTATCAATTTTGGTGATTTATCCCCAGAGCAGAAAGAAGAGATTTTTAGGGAGATTTGTGTTACAGCATGTTCACACCGAGGTTCTGTTGCCCCTCAGTCCCAAGAATCAATAGATAAAACCCTGTAAGAGTGCTACAGCCGTCCACGGATTAACTCCAGTCTCCCAGCTCAGTAAGCTAACATATGTTTTGGCGGAGTACAACACACACACACACACACAATAACCCTCTGTTAAAGCAGGACCAGATGACTGGTGTGCTGGTGGCAGCTGTACTGGGTTTGAGGTCTAAAGTGTGTGACATGTGGGGTTTAATGATGATGATGTTGATGGTGGTGTGTAGTCAGCACATGATTTGTTTTTCTGGTCACACTTACTCCTAGTGTGTGTGTGTGTGTGTGTGGGTGTGGTTCCCAGAAGTCCATTGCTCACCAGGATCCCCACACGTAAACACATTCTTTACCTCCACCATAAACCTGCCTCATTCCTGAATACTATTTTAGGTTTATAGCAAAGCTGATTCTTGGATGCTGCTTGATTCCCAAGTTACCAAATTGAAGATACATTTCAAGCTCCAGTTCGTGAATATCGACCATTTGCCTTCCATCGTAGTAGCTTGCCAAAATATTCTGCCTGTTGCTTGAACAGAGGTCAATGAAGCATAGCCAAGGAAGTCTGTGATATTTTTTCATTTTAATTTTGTTATTGGTAGCAATCACAAACCACTATTATTAAAGTTATTATATTTATATATTATATTTATTATTTAGAGATGGAAGTTGCTTTCGGCTGCTCCCTGTTCGGGGTCGCCACAGCGGTCCAACTGGTCCGCACAACAACTTGGAAAATGTTTTACGCCGGATGCCCTTCCTGACGCAACCCTCCCATTTTTCCGGGCTTGGGACCGGCACTGTATCCAGTGGCTGGGGTTGAGGCATTATTTAGAGATATTAGGCAGATATCAGGCTTTGTGGTCATGCTACACTTTAATTCCATTGACTTCCACTCATATGCATGTGAATGCTAGAGATCGAAAACACAAACTCAACATGAAGACCTTTCTCAATTTGCTGCGTTCCAAAGTCTAGTTTGTTAAATGGTTATAGTTAACTGGCTAGCTTGTTTGTAACAAGGATAAAATAAATTTAAAACAACTTGGCACTTGTTGTTATGTCCGGTTGCTGACCATATTTGCAACAGTCTCTGAAGAAATTTCGCATTCTGAAAGTCTAGTGTGACCATGGCTTGAGGAGTGTGTGTGTGTGTGTGTGTGTGTGTGTGTGTGTGTGCCCTGTTATGGACTAGTGTCCCATCCAGGCTATATTCCTACCAGGCTTTATTTGCCCAGTGTTTCCAGGATTGACTGCGAATCAACCGTGACACTGGGCAAGATGAAACCCTTACTGAAGATGGATAAATTAATGATGCCTAGCATGGAAGCCTTCACAGAATTGTACCACAGTGGTAGTGATGGTTTGAAGTTTCCGTCACAGCAATATTGTGTGTTGAATATTGCAATATGCCACATGGGGCACTTGTCTAAGATTTTTTTTTTGCAGCTGTGTATATCAGCAGCTTCACCACAGAACGTTTATAGGGGAGTAGAGCAAAAATAGGAAAGAAGGAGAGTTGAGGGGACACGGTGGCCAAAGGTTTCTGACAAAGACTGCGGGGAGTTGTAGAAGAATCAGCCCCCCCCCCCCGTGTCTTGCTGTCTCTCTGTGGGGTGGAGGAGAGAAGGGGGTGAATGGGAGCTGCCAGTGACCTCAGACCGAAAGAATGTCCCCATTTACTCACTCACTTTGCATCTTTCTTCTCTCTCTCTCCATTTTTGCTCCATCTGTGTCTCCTTCTTTCACTCTTTCTCCTCTACACTTATTAGCCCCACCTTGTCAGCATGTCACAGTGACTCCAAGCTCGCCGTCCTGCACCCCATCACGTAGTTCATGCTTTTGTGTGTTTTACCTTCCTATACTTCAGCACCTGTTATTGTTCAGCACACAGAGAACTGTTTTTGCACGCTATCTATCGAATCTTGTCTCCGCTGCAGGAATCTGTTTGTATGTGTGTGTGGATGTGTGTGTGTGTGTGTGTGTGTGTGTGTGTGTGTGTGTGTGTGTGTGTGTGTGGTGTTTTGTTGTGTGCAAAGCCCCAATCCGGATTCTCTGCAGCTGGCAGCAAACAGAGGCTTTCAAACAACACCCGCTCTGTAAGCCTGCACCCATTAGAGCCCTCATTTATGGGAATTAATCACGGCCTCTGTTAGTAAACTCAGAGCTGGTGTCTGGCTGGTGTGTGTGTGTGTGTGTGTGTGTGGAGTGGGGTGGGGGGTTCTGTTTGAAAGGGGTGAGGGCATAAATTTTGGGGTTTAAAAGAAAAGTGATGGGTCTCTCCCACAAACCCCAGGAACTAAAAGACAAGCTTGGCGGGAACAGTTAAATGCAGAACAGTTTGCCTGATTTACAGACTGTGTGTGTGTGTGTGTGTGTGTGTGTGTGTGTGTGTGTAACCATGAGAATATTCTCCACATGATTATCCCTTCTTTGTATACATCACATTCATTTTACCAGACACCTTATTTTTATTTCTATAGGTTTATTGCTCCTTTTTTTAAAACACAATTTATTGCATATTCCAGGTTTAGCGTTCATCCCGTTAGCATCCCCCTACTCTTTTGTTTCTTAAGCTGAAGCTCGCTGCAATCCAAATCTTAATCCCTGCTGTCGAAGCCAAACTGCTGTTGATTTTGTCAAAATTGTTCATGTTGCTCCCATGTCCTTTTTGAAAAAATCATTAGAACATGTCATGACCATTACCATTTGTTTAGCCAGATATCAATGTTTCTTTCCAAAGAAAAGTCAGACCTTGATGTTTAATGCAGTATTTTGCTATAACGTGTAATAGGCGTAAGAGTTTGTCTGATCACTGCTGCAGAAATAATATTAATTAATGTAATGAATCTCATATCTGTAACATTATTTACCTACAATTACTGGAGTAACACAGTACTATAAGAGGAATAAGAAAAAAGAACCAGTTAAATCAATACCAAAATTCTAATATACACACAATATGTTGTGGTGTGTTATAACTCGTAACAGCCTCGGGGTGAGAAACATATGTTATATTCCAAGAAATGTGGAACTTTATGAGCTGTGCATGTCAGCACGATGGGGTAAAATCATGAATATGTCTAGTCTTATGCTTTTGATGTTGTTAGAAGTGTGCAAACGAATCAAAATCTGCAACAGGGGAAGCAATAAGCGACGACTAGAGCTGAGCAAATGTATTACTAAATGCATCAGTAATGATTAAATGATGATGCATAGGAAAGTTTTTTCACACACTGGCTTAATGATCCAAGCTTGTTTTTTTTGTGGTGAAAAAAACATCATGTAGTTCAGTAAGTCATAAAACTAACTAGTTCATTTCTACAAATTAAAGCCACTAGACTTTGCTAGTTACTTAAGTGTGAATGCTATATAAGCGCCATTTCCTTTCTGTTTAAATTAGCTGAATTTTATTTATTTATGCTCCAAAACACACTGATTATCTGCTTTTGGGGAGAAAGACGGGAAGGAGACGATGTCTGCAATCCGAAACAGTTGTAATTACTTAGGGCAATGAAGCTTTCGAATCTAAAATAAAATAGTATCTATATGAAGGATGAGAGAGATCATCAGTATGTTCATGGCTCCTACATTTTTTACTGATGATGGTGGAAGTTTCAGTGTGTGCACTTTAGTCTGGTTTTCTTGTTGTTTTTGCATGATGTGTTACTGCATTAGATTGTATTGTCTGATGTTACTTAACATGACACAGTGAACTTAACACTTTTGCACAGTCAATATAATCACAACAAACTGTTTCTCTCATAGTGTAGGGATTAGCCCTCATTCAGACCACACGTTCTCTACACGGCTGATCGCAAAGTTTCGCTCTACAGAGTTAAAATAGAAACCGAGACATTATTGGCATGGAAACAGAATTTCTGTCACTCACGTCACTCCTGAACCGCATTCAACTCCAAGACCCAGAGGCGGATACACACTCCAGTGGAGCTTTTTTTCTCGCCTAAACACACCTGATTGAACTTGCCAGATAATTAACAAGCCCTTCACAAGCTGAATCAGGTGAATGCATGCCAAGAAATCTTGAAAGTGGATCCAGGACATGGGTTTGTTTGAGACGGTGTGCTTGTATACTGTATACCGCAGCAGTATGCACTGTGTACTAAATATTGTTTCTCAATAATGTACAGAATGTGAGGTGTATCATTGGATATCTGAATAATGTTACACTTTTAGGTTTTTTTTTACAGCTGCTGGGGCACATGTGTGATTATACAGTAAGATGGCAAAGCAAATCTTCAAGGGATGTGAGAACCATGTTTGTACAAGCATTAAGGGAAGGACAGATTATATATTTACTTGCTAGCGGCCAGTAGACAAGTGAAAGATCCAACGTCTCATGTTCTGCTTGCCCAGAGGCCCAGTTACTAAGCTTATAAGCTTCAACACAGGAGCCTACCGAACCTGCTTGACTGTTGTGCAACTGTGAAGGAAAATTAAAATACTGCTGCTGTTGCTAGAAATTGTTAGTGTTAACTTGTTTTCATGGATTGTTTTATTTTTATGTTCTCTGCATCTCTGCAAAAATCATACGAAGAAAGTAGGCCACACCTCCTTTCTTGAGACTGACAGGCACACAGGCCACACCTCCTTTCCTGAGATTGACAGGCACATAGGCCATACCTCCTTTCCTGAGACTGATAAGCACATAGGCTACACCTTCTTTACTGAGACTGACAGGCACATAGGCCACACCTCATTTACTGAGACTTATAGGTGCATAGGCCACACCTCCTTTCCTGGGACTGACAGGCACATAGGCCACACCTCCTTCTCTGAGACTGACAGGCACATAGGCAACACCTCCTTTCCTGAGACTGACAGGCACATAGGCCATGCCTCATTTATTGAGACTGACAGGCACACAGGCCACACCTCCTTTCCTGAGACTGACAGGCACATAGGCCACACCTCCTTTATTGAGACTGACAGGCACATAGGCCACACCTCCTTCTCTGAGACTGACAGGCACATAGGCACCATCTCCTTTACTGAGACTGACAGGCACGTAGGCCATGCCTCATTTATTGAGACTGACAGGCACACAGGCCACACCTCCTTTCCTGAGACTGACAGGCACATAGGCCACACCTCTTTTATTGAGACTGACAGGCACATAGGCCACACCTTCTTCTCTGAGACTGACAGGCACATAGGCAACACCTCCTTTCCTGAGACCGACAGGCACGTAGGCCATGCCTCATTTATTGAGACTAACAGGCGCACAGGCCACACCTCCTTTCCTGAGACTGACAGGCACATAGGCCACACCTCCATTACTGAGACTGACAGGCATGTAGGCCACACCTCTTTCACCAGGTTTTCTACCACAGTTTTCTAGTGTGAAAATAAAGTGTATAGCACTGTGAGATAAGATACACTATAGCACAAAGTGAGACCTTGTTATGTACTTAGATATGCATCCCAGTAGTATATCATCTGTCTAATTTATTTTCTGTGGCATACTCAGCACTACTCACTGTGCTGGCTGGGGGAAAATGTCTCTGCAGAATCAGAGTTGTTGTAGGAACTCATCTCCTGTCTGTAATTCTCCACTTTCTCTAATAAGGGTCTTCTTTCTCTAATACCTTGTGGTCTTCTTTGAAAACTATCATGCTTCATGCATCAGATCAAGACATAACATGTCCTTCAACAAAACTTTAATTAGACCAGTAATGTCTGTTACTCCAGTGTTGGAGCAGAAGGAGCGAGACTTTGTGTGGGTGGGTTATTATGGCTATGCTTGGTGAGGTGAAGTTTGTTTGTGGTTGTGGCTAATCCTATGCTGTGTTTTGTTTCTTCAGGGAGGAGACTGAGAGGAAAAGCGTTCTACAATGTGAACGGAAAAGTCTACTGTGAGGAAGACTTCCTGGTAAGTTTGTAAAGCCATTGCTCATGTGTAGAACAGCTGGGGATTTAGTAACTCTGTTATATGGCAGTTCTATATCAATATATAAAGATGATTCAATCCTGTGCATTTTGATATAAATTAATTTAAATTAAAAGGTTGCCACCGTGGAGGAATGAGAAGCAACATCTCCATTACTGGGACTGACAGGCACATAGACCACATCTCCATTACTGAGACTAATAGGTATATAGGCCATACCTCATTTACATTTACATTTCTGGCATTTGGCAGACGCTCTTATCCAGAGCGACGTACAAAAGTGCTTTAGTTCTCAGTCACTGAATACATTAACACTGGTTCAATAGGACACAAACTTGGGATACCATTAGCCTAAACTGAGTTGTTGTTTTTTTTTTTCTTTTTCCTTTCCTGAGACTGACAGGCACATAGGCCACACCTTCTTTAGTGAGACTGACAGGCACATAGGCCATACCTCCTTTCCTGTGACTGACAGGCACATAGGCCACACCTCCTTTACTGAGACTGACAGGCACATAGGCCACACCTTCTTTAGTGGGACTGACAGGCACATAGGCCACACCTCCATTACTGAGACTTATAGATATATAGGCCATACCTCCTTTCCTGAGACTGACAGACACATAGGCCACACCTCCTATACTGAGACTGACAGGCACATAGGCCACACCTTCTTTAGTGAGACTGACAGGCACATAGGCCACATCTTCATTAATGAGACTGACAGGCACATAGGCCACACCTCCTTTACTGAGACTGACAGGCACATAGGCCACACCTTCTTTAGTGAGACTGACAAGCACATAGGCCACACCTCGATTATTGGGACTGACAGGCACATAGGCCACATCTTCATTAATGAGACTGACAGGCACATAGGCCACACCTCCTTTACTGGAATTGAAAGGCATATATGCCACACCTCCTTTACTGGAATTGAAAGGCATATAGGCCACACCTCCTTTACTGGAATTGAAAGGAATATAAACCACTCCTTTACTGAGACTGACAGGCCCTCTAACAGAAACTGACGAGACAGCCAATCTTTCACTGACGGTTTCAGAGAAATTAGATCAGAATTCACAGAAATTCAAATATATTTGTGATAATAATTATGTATGTCAACACTAGCAATAAACAGAGCTGCATATGGCAACAAATTTTATTTATACAGAGATGGACAGATGCATTCAGCTGTGCCATACACACTATTCTAAATCAGCGCAGTCGTGCTTTAAGTATTGAGACTGTCTAATGTCAATGCCTAAGCTTTTATACACTACCATTACAGTTCACCTGTCAGAATTTATGGACAAATTATCTCACTTCTGCTGCACTTCCCACATGGATACCTCAAGGATTTGCACTTTCATAGCAGCTAATGCCCAGGCTTTACCCTGACTCTAATAATTAATCTCACCTTGTTACTCTAGATTTGTACCTCAGGGCTGTTGCTTTAATCATAAAGGTTGTCTTGCACTCTTTTTCTTTACTCTTCTACACCTCATGTCATCTCAGGGAGATTTTCCTTGAAACTGTCTCATCTGGTTTGCTCATTAGGGATCTAAATCTGCATCTGGATTTCTGTAAAGCTGGTTTGTGATAACATCTAGTGTTAATGTTAGTACTATATAAATACAATTGGATTTAATTGTATTAAATTTTAGCAATTTGGATAGAAGAAGAGATGATGGACAGATATAAGACAGATGTAACTGGAAGTGTGACTAGAGTAGGGTATAAATGTCCCGAGAGACAGACAGAGAAGGAGAGAGTGAGATGGGGTGAAGGGATGGATGTAAGGCTGGACAGATAGAGGCACAGATAACAAGGACTGAAGGATGGATGGATAAGTAGATAAGAAGTATAAAGTGCATTTTGCACATTCTTTAACCCTCATGGGAGAACAGATGTTGTGACTGGCTAGAATAGGAATCCACCCCCTGCCTAATTTAGTCCCATTTCCCCCCATTTCCCAAAAGGGACTAATTACCCTCCCCCAAGAAACACAATTACAGAAAGAGATGGAGGGATGAGAGAGACAAGCGGTTCTTAGTAGATAAATCCTCCGCATTGCATGAGAAAATTGTCGGTAATTTTTTTCCCCTAAAGGCAATAACAGGAGCCTTGAGCACATTCTCTCCGCTCTGAGATTATTAGTCTGACAGGGAGGAAGGGGAGTGTTATGAGGTCAAAATCCCTAAACCATAATCACAGTAGCAAACACAGAGATGAGACGAGTCATGTGTAAACTAATAAAATATTAATAGATCTGTTTTTCCTGTTAATACCTTTTTTTCCCTCCATAAACATTATCATTTTAGGAAAGTCTTTTAAAGTCTTTGGTGCTTTTCCAATGAAATGTCATAATATACAACAATACAGATATTGACTCTAAACTATAGCACTGCTAGTTATGGGTCTTAAATGGTTGTGTACAACCATCATAATAAAAAAACATCGTTACGGCATCTGGTTATTTCATGAGATAGGAATATATGAATTTTGAAACACTGCCACTCAAATGTTTAGAGTAGCCTGGACAGGGAAGGGTAGTTTAAGCATTTCTGTGACATTTTGGGTAATTGGTTCATTTAATAAAATGTAAGAATAAGTATAAACTGTTGGGAAATATCCCTCACGCAATATAAATCTGCTCTGCGGCTGAGTTTTAAAAATACAGCAATAATTTAGATTACTGTTTGGGTTTAAGAGCAGCTAGTCCTTAAACACAGGATTTAGATAAACTGTTGGATGGGCAGGATGTGTATAGAAAATATTTAAAGTACATTTATTATTAACTGGGTAATATTCTGTTTATAGGAGTGTTAGATTTAAAGTCAAGAAGCTTTTATTGTCATTTCACCCATACATAGCTGAAGCAGTACACAGTGAAACGTTTTTCCAGGACCCTGATGCTACATAAAACAACATAACAACATCTTCTTTGGTCCATACAACATTTACGGCATTTAGCAGACACCCTTATCCAGAGCGGCTTACATTTTATCACATTTTATACATCTGAGGGTTACGGGCCTTGCTTAGGGGCCCAGCAGTGGCAGCTTTGGGGACCTGAGAACAAGACACAAGAGATTTAATTCAAAGAGGTCAATTATAGGGATTGGACTTTAGCATCGTTGGCTGATCGACAAATTGTATATGTTATACACATTCAGGGATTGATGTTCATCTTATGATGATGTATTCCTGATTAGAAGGAAGTTATAGCATTGTGAGAAAATATCACCTCTTTGCCTTATGGAAGACATACTTGCAAACATTTTACAACAAAATAAAGGCTAAATCTTTTAAAGGGAGAAAAGGAAAACCACTAAAATCTCTTCGTTCATCCTCAGTAAGTGTTTTATCCTGGTCTGGGCCATGGTGGAACTCAGAGTCTATCCAAGGAGCATTGGTGTGAGACAGGAATACACCCAGAATGGGACACCAAACCCACCACAGAGCTCTATGCTGTTCCACTTGCTGGCATGTTTTGGGGTGGTTGGAGGAAACCTTTGAGATGGAACATGAAATCCGAGTGGAAAAAGAAAGAACATGTAGAACTCCACTCAGAGAGTAACTTAAGCTCAGGATTGACCCAAGGAGCTGGAGCTGTGAGGTGACAATGCAGCCAACTGTGCCAAGAAAAAAACTGATCTCTATATTCATGAATCTACTGGGATTAAGAGTTTTAAATCCCTTTCTGTAGGCTTTATATGTCTTGGTCATATGGTAGGTGTGTGTCCCCTTCCTCCTCCTTTGTGGAAAATTGATTACTAAGATAATTGCCCCTGACACCAAGGGTCTGACAGATGGTCCGTCCAAATTGTACAAGGTGGTGGAGGGGGTTTCCTGGGATTGAACGGCTTGTTATAAAGCCCACCTGCTACCATTGCACCCTTAAACGACCAACCCATCCACCCATCAGCACCTTGGGTGGAATGTAACCCTCATTTTAGATTCATTTCTTATTAGACTTTATGGCAACAACGGAATACATTCGAAGAATAGAAATCAAGGTCACATAACACAATATGTTATTTTTACAACTGTGGAATGCCCTAACAGTCTAGTTCCCGGTTCCACCTCAGTGCAGCTTCTCCCCTGATAGCCAGAGGGCAGGCAGATGGTCACCCTCGAGGTCATTTCCTTCCTTAGGATGCTTGCAACCTGTTGGCTGATAACGTCCACCCAAACAACAAAGGAATATTGAGCATATGGGCTTTGTTGGTAGAGCAGTGTTTAAATCCACATGTAAATATCATCGGCCTACAACTAGGGCTGGAACATGAGACAAAACTCTCCTATCATGTTTCTTTCTATTATACTTTCCGTTGTACATAAAATTTTGCAAAACAGTGGTATTGACTTTAAAAAATTGAATTTAAAAAAAAAATGAAAACCTCAGTTAAAATTATTTTAAAGTGTTAAAAATATATTTAATATAACTATATATAAAATATTATAAATAAATTATATATATATATTTGTGATTTTGGCGAAGATCAGACCACATTTCATGACCAATTTAAGCAGAAAACCAGGAAACTGAAAATGGTTCACTTACTTTCTGCTGGTCTTGAAATGTGATCTGATCTTCACCAAAGTCACAGGTATCAACAAACACAATATTTCTAAGCTGATAAAACTCAAACAGTCATGTCTTTATTGAACACACTAATTAAACATGCAAAGTGATGGTGGAAAAAGTAAGTGAAACAGTGCTTTAATAACTGGTTGAACCACCTTTGACAGCAATAACCTCAAGTACGCGCTTCCTGTAGCTGCGACTTAGTCCTGCAACGTCCATGAGTAATTTTGGACCATTCTTCCTTACAGAACTGCTTTAGCTCACCCGTATTCTTAGGACGTCTGGTGTGAATGGCTCTCTTGAGGTCATTCCACAGCATCTCTATTGGGTTGAGGTCTGTGCTTTGACTGGGCCACTCCAAAAGGTGGATTTTACGTCTCTGAAGCCATTCTCTAGTAGATTTACTTTTGTGTTCAGGGTCATTATCCTGCTGCATCACCCAGCTTCTTCTGAGCTTCAGCTTGCGGACAGCCACCTTGAGATTATCCTTTAGGATATCCTGATAAACTTGGGAATTCATTTTCCCCTCCACAATGGCAAGCGGTCCAGGCCCAGAGGCAGCAAAGCAGGCCCAAAACATGATGCTCCCTCCACCATACTTCACTGTTGGGATGGTGTTTTCATGTTGGTACACTTATCTTTTTATGCCATACATAGCGCTGCATGTTCTTCCCAAACAATTCTGTTTTTGTTTCATCTCTAGGTGGTCTTTTGCAAACTTTAGTGTTTTTTTTTTTTTTGGAGAACAGTGGCTTTCTTCACGGTGTCCTTCCATGGAAACCATTCCTGTTCAATGGTTTGCATATGGTTGACTCATGAGCGGAGATATTAGCCAGCTTCAATGAATCCTTTAACTCTTTAGCTGTTACTCTGGGGTTCTTTTTCACCTCAATGAGCATTCTGCGTTGTGCCTTTGGACTGATCTTGCCTGGGCACCCACTTCTATGGAAAGTAGCCACAGTACCATATCGTCTCCATTTATAGATAATTTGTCTAACTGTGGACTGATGAATATGTAAAGTCTTTGAGATTACTCTGTAACCCTTTCTAGCTACACGCATATCAACAACTCTTGAAGATATGTAGGTCTTGTGAGATCCCTTTTTTGCGAGGCATGTCTTACATTAGATTAAGCTGCTTGTGAATAGCACACTGACATTGTTTGGGTGTTTATATAAGTCAATTTAGCTCTAAACCACACCTCTATTCTTGTTTCATTGTTCGGACTCTGGGTCCAAAAGAACAAAATGGTAAATTTGGGGCTCATCTCTTCATATTTTCAGAGCTATAGTACCTATATACTATATATCTATATATCTCAGGCCTCATTGAGCATCAAGGCAGGATACACCCTGGATGGAGTGCCAAGCCATCACAGGGCACACACACTCCAGGCAATTTAGAGTCTCCAATCAGCCTAGAAGCATGTCTTTGGACTGTGGGAGGAAACCCACCAAGCACAGGGAGAACATGCAAACTCCACACACACAGTGAGCTGGAGCGAGACTTGAACCCAGGAGGTGCTAACCACTAAGCCACCGTGCCGCGATATATATTTCAACATTTTATCTTCTGCTTCATATCCAAGTTTGTAATTTTGATAAAACACTGATCCATGATATCTAGGTTTATCGTAAAATATCACAGTACTGATGATCTCCCAAAACCAATGGCTGTTTACTCGACTTTAGGAGGATTACCCTGGATTATGGCGATGGATTATGTATTGTTTGTTAACTGTTGCAGTATTATAGACCCAGAATGCTGCGATATGCAAAATAGCCAATTATTTTCAATTTGTCTTTTATACACCATGGCTTATCTCAGGACAAGTTTTTCAAGTTTTTTTTTCAAGGCTTAGATATTTAAAAAAAAATAAAAAAAAGTACTGCTACTGAACAGCTTTGTGTTTGTTGTTCGAGTCACGAGCAATGTAAATAACCTCTTAAAAGGATCAAAATAGTTTTTTTTATATTCAGTCATGAGTTCTAAGGATACACTTCAACCGCTAGGTCATCAAACCAATCACTCGAACTGTATCATAAAATCTGTCTGTAGTTCAGCATCTTCATTTTCTTCAGAGCATGAACCATTGTAGCTTCTGTATTACACCCACTGTTGTGTGCATTTGTGTGAATTATTTATCCCGAGAAAGGAAAGAGTTTCGCAGAATTTTCATTTTTCATGTCCACCCCCTTTTTTTTTTGTAATTCATGAAGTGAAGACATGGCATGTTCAAAAGAAGTCAAGGACGAAAACAGAATTTTTAAACCTGGCTGGAAAAATAAATGTATGAGTTTATTCTTCTGCTTTACGATCAGAAGAGATCCCAGCTGCAGTGTGTTGATGTGAAGCATTACTGAGAAACAAAATTTAAAGTTGGCTTATTTCTTTACATCGTTAATGAGTGTTGCTTTGTCTAGATAATCGTACAATTATAGCTTTAGGTTTAGCGAATTTAGCTTCAAAAAGATGTGGCCATGTGAGTACATTAGATTAGGTACAAACCTGTCCTGAGAAAGGCACAGTTTTTCAGCCTTGTTTTTGTGAAACTCTTCTCAGTATTAGGTCTATGGCCAGTCACCTTGTATGTGGCTTTGTACACGTAGGAAGAATTCAGACCGCTCTCACGCTGTGCCCCCCTACTGTCCCCAAACTATTTAACTCCTTCCTGTAGTCCATCAGAGACCAGCAGCTCCCCCTGTAGCCTGAGACAGACTAGAGATTAGCATGTGGACCAGATTGAGATTATAATTTGCAGATTCTCTTTAACACCACAGCAAGTGGATTGACAGAAATTCTAGGATTTGCATATCCTATATATCCTGTCTACATGTCCTGTATCTCACAGCTTACAGCACATCTACAAGCCACATGTTGTGTCACCTCACCGTCAGATACAGCCTAACCTCTCAGACGTAATAAAGAACTTTCATGTAATTATAAATAATAAACAGATTTTATATGAGAATGAACAGGTGGGTTATTAATTTTTAGAATGTGTGAATAGACTTTTGAACGAGTCAGAGTCAAGCAGTGATGTGACTCTTATCGTACAAATTTGTTGCACATAACACACATGCCAGTTTGCCATCTTTAGGGTAAATATTAGTTGATTTTTTTTTCCAGACTCTGTCAATATTCAATTCAGTTTACTTCAGTTTTATTTGTATAGTGCTTTTAACAATGGACATTGTCTCAAAGCTGTTTTACAGAACATAAATATTGTACAAAAAGCTCAAGATTAATATTAGCCTTATACACCGACCAGGCATAACATTACGACCACCTGCCTAATATTGTGTTGGTCCCCCTTTTGCTGCCAAAACAGCCCTGACCCCTCATACACCATGTATTCTGACCCCTTTCTATCAGAAACAGCATTAACTTCTTCAGCAATTTGAGCAACAGTAGCTCGTCTGTTGGATCGGATCACACGGGCCAGCCTTCGCTCCTCACGTGCATCAATGAGCCTTGACCGCCCATGACCCTGTCACCGGTTCACCACTGTTCCTTCCTTGGACCACTTTTGATAGATACTGACCACTGCAGACCGGGAACACCCCACAAGAGCTGCAGTTTTGGAGATGTTCTGATCCAGTGGTCTAGCCATCACAATTTGGCC
The DNA here is from genome assembly GCA_033459395.1 of Hemibagrus guttatus. Taxonomy (NCBI): domain Eukaryota; kingdom Metazoa; phylum Chordata; class Actinopteri; order Siluriformes; family Bagridae; genus Hemibagrus; species Hemibagrus guttatus. The sequence goes on from JAUCMX010000004.1 coordinate 5,382,400, forward strand.
CTTGTCAAACTCGCTCAAATCCTTACGCTTGCCCATTTTTCCTGCTTCTAACACATCAACTTTGAGGACAAAATGTTCACTTGCTGCCTAATATATCCCACCCACTAACAGGTGCCATGATGAGGAGATCATCAGTCTTATTCACTTCACCTCTCACTGCTTATAATGTTATGCCTGATCGGTGAATGTACATTAATCTGTATTAATCCCTACTCTACTATTAACTTTTTTTTTTAAATGATTGCAAATAAACATAGATATTATTCGTAACTGGACGTAAAAGGCAGCTGGGAACTTCATATTTTCATCAACACAAAACTTTCAGCATGAACGTAATCAGAATGGCATCCCAAAGAGGAGCTTTCTATTAAAGCTTGATGATAGACATTGTTAAAAAATTCCATATGTTTTATTATGTAAAATAAAGGTGTGTGATGAGTCACAGGCTTCCTGTCTCATGGTGACAATTTCACCAACCAGAAAAAAATCCAATTACATTTACATCCTTAATATCCAGGACTAGCCACAACATTTCGAGTACATTGTTTTGTGTGTGTGTGAGCTGTGTGTGTGGGCTGTGGTATTAATTAAGGTGCAATTGTGTGTGTTTTTCAGTATTCAGGCTTCCAGCAGACGACAAAGAAATGCTTCGTGTGTGGACACCTCATCATGGAGATGGTATGTTTTTTACTGTTTAATGATCAGTATTCAGATGAGTTTTTCAGTCTGCGAAGTAATTAACGGCCATGTCTTGGCAAACACACACACACACACACACACTATAACTCACTGTTAGAGCTTTCTTACTATGATGTCACTAAGGATTTTTTCATTCAATAAATTCACAGTAAATTTAGAAAGCTGTTAAAGAACCACAGGTTCTTGAACATGAAGGTTTGTGTGTTTGTATTCATTTGACTGATGTGTGTGTGTGTGTGTGTGTGTAGATCCTCCAGGCTCTAGGAAAGTCATACCACCCAGGTTGCTTCCGTTGTGTCGTGTGTAAGGAAGGACTAGACGGAGTCCCCTTTACTGTTGACGTGGAGAATAACATTTACTGTGTTAAAGACTATCACACGTAAGTGCTTCATCTTCATCAGTAAGAGCTTCAGAGTCCCGGTCAGAGTCGTGATATCGGACATCCGTGATACCTTCAGCTGGCCAGTTTTAAACCGCTGCACCGTTTCTGATCGGTGTATCTTCACACCCTTTACCGAACACACATCAGTTACATTTTAATAAACACAGACCCTGGAATGCAGCGACGTTTGTGCAGTAATTTTGGATTAGAGCTGCTTTACATTACTCTGTAGACTGAGTCAGTTGTGTTAAAGACTCCCAATGGTAATTACACATATCACAGAGGAGATTCACAGGGAACTAAATCCGAGGTCGCTTTCTAATTAAGTTCCTTTTGTTCTTGCGCAGTCTACATTTATTTCTAGACCCCCTGCAAATCTTCATTAGGAATAAAACCATTAGGGGCGTGCAGTTCTTGGAAAATAATCAACACCAGGGTGCATTGTGGCACCCATGAGTTTTAATAACAGCACATCCTGATGGGATTTATTCCTCTTGTATCTCAGCAGTTACAGTTTCTACATGTGTATTTACTTATCATTTCTATTTATTCAGTTCTGTTTTGATTTCTTGAGTATTGTAAATCATGATGGCTTGAAAAAGCTCTAAACTTTCTGCTCTTTACAGGGTCTTTGCTCCAAAATGTGCATCGTGTGGTCAACCCATCCTCCCAGCTGAGGTAAGGGCTCTCATCTCATCACACACTCCCTCTCTTCATACTCAGATCTGCATTAGTCACTGTGTCTGTGTGTGTGCGTGCGTGCGTGCGTGCGTGCGTGCGTGTGTGTGTGTGTGTGTGTTTCTCTCAGGGTTCAGAGGAGACCATACGGGTCGTGTCCATGGATAAAGACTACCATGTAGATTGTTATCACTGTGAGGTAAGAGGAAGAGGATGTGTGTGTGTGTGTGTGTGTGTGTGTGTGTGTGTGTGTGTGTGTGTGTGGTCAGGACTGTGCTTTTAAAAAGCAAAAAAAAAAAGTCAGGTTTGAATACACAGAGTGAGAGAGAGAGAGAGAGACAGAGAGAGAGAGAGAGAGAGAGAGAGAGTGTGTGTGTGTGTGTGTGTGTGTGTGCATAAACACAATGTAAATCATTCACCAGATTCCAGTTTGTTAAACTTTGTTAAATTGTGTAGAACAGAACCCTGTATCAGCATATTAAACAATTCCATGCTAACAACAACCTTGGGTATGAATTTCTCTGTTCTTGATTTTTTTTAAAAAGTCTGCTTCTTATCTGTGCTAAATCTGTCTGCTCTGATCATGAACATTATTTTAGCTTTATCTGATGTTGTCTAGATGAAATGTGTGAATTATATTTCTCTGTTCTGCATCTCCGCCGCTCCGTGCTCTGGGTGAAGCTTTAGATTTGGCTGCAGTTTGATTCCTGCTTGTCGTGAAAACGCTTGGCTTTTCTTTTGCATAAAATTAAAACCCGCTTTATCATAGCCACTGGGTGACACACCTCCCTGTGCCAGTAAACTTAAAGCTTCGAGTCACCGTCAGTAATCAACATGTCATAAAAAAATGAAGGATTTAAGACTCACCTCGTCACCCTCAGGTGTGAGCTAGACTATCGCAGGTGTGATCTGATTTTTGTAGGAACAGCTTGCACAGAGACTTATATGGAAGGAAAGGTAACAAGGTGTAACTGGTGACGTTTTATTTAAGGAGATATTTATTTATTTATCTGTCTCGGTAACATTTCAAGCTTTAATTTCCTGGACATTCCCCATTCAACATTATGCATGAAATGTAGCAATAAACGGATAAAAAGTATGTCTTTTTTATAAATAGGGAAATTGCAGTGTTTTAAGAGGAACACACCACTTGCGTTAATGCCGTAAATGGAATGTCATCACACAGGGACGCATCACATCACCCTTCTTCTTCTTCTTCTTCTTCTTTCGGCTTTTCCCTTCAGGGGTCGCCACAGCGAATCATCTCTCTCCACCTATCCCTATCTTCTGCATCCTCAACCCTTGCACCCACTAGCTTCATATCCTCATTTATTACATCCATATACCTCCTCTTTGGCCTTCCTCTTTGCCTCCTGCCTGGCAGCCCCATGTCCAACATTCTCCTACCAATATACTCACTGTCCCTCCTCTGAACATGTCCAAACCATCTTAATCTGGCCTCCCTAACTTTGTCCCCCAAACGTCCAACATGAGCTGTCCCTCTGATGTACTCATTCCTAATCCTGTCCAATCTTGTCACTCCCAAAGAGAACCAAAGAGAACCCTGTTGTTGATTATTGTCATATAACAGTGCACCTCTGTGTGTGTTACTCCACACTTCTTCCTCTTTTCCTAATATTTTTCATGTCGCACAATAATACACATTCTGATTAGAAACCTGAAGGACTTAAGTCATTGCTATGACAACAGCTGAACTCATCTGTGTGTGTGTGTGTGTGTGTGTGTGTGTGTGTGTGTGATTTTAGGACTGTGGCCTTCAGCTGACTGATGAAGAAGGCCACCGCTGTTACCCTTTGGAGGGTCACCTGCTCTGCCACGCCTGCCACCTGCACCGGTTAAAAGCTTCCGGTCCATCTCAGCCACCGACCAGCTATCCGCTTCACGTCACCGAGCTGTGAACACACACACACACACAGACCAGACAGAGCCACGAAGAGAGATGTGTGTGACGTTCGATGCTGCTCCACACACTATTCAACACCATCCTTCAATGAAACGAGGCAGAAAACGGACATTTCTGTCTCTCTTTCTCTCTTTCTTTCTCTCTTTCTTTCTCTCTCTCTCTCTCTCTCTCTCTCTCTCTCTCTCTCTCTCTCTCTCTCTCTCTCTCCCCATCTGAAGCTGGACCCTGGAATGATGTCACAGACTTGAACTTTGACCTCCCGTGGTCCCAAACACTTACAGGACACAACCAGCATATACAGCTACATTCCGAGAAAGGAAAAGCCTTATAAGTGGCCTTTCACTGAAAATCTCGCACTTAACATTTTGTTTTGTTGTTGTTGTTTTTTCCACTCATTGCCTTGAAGTTGCACCATTAATATCTGTACGTCATTTTGTATTCATATAAAACGTATGTGATTGGATGAGCTACTGGTAAGGAATTCAGATCCTTACAATGTACTCACACACATATACACACACAGAGACATTACAATTTGTGTGTCAACATGAGCAGCCACACTCACAAACTGACACACACATTCCGCCTTAACATATCATATTTAACCCTATTGATATCCAGAGACGTTTTCTTTACACGAATGTAGAGTCATTTTCGTGCTCAAACGTATCGCTTTGATGTATCATTTCTGAGCTCCGACACAGTGTTTTCCCGACACTGGATTGTCTGGGAGGACACACACGCTGGAGATGTGATGCAGCTTGTTGTGATGGAAGAGAAGATCGTTCTTCGGGTGTGTGTTTTTTTTTTGTTTTAATTGATGTTCTGCTGAAGCTCAGAGGTGCTGGTTTCACCTGAGCTGAACAAGATGGATGTGTGTATGCGAACATTCCTAGTATGCATCAGTGGCAAGGCCTCTCCTTATGTGGCTGTTTGCTTGGCCTTGAGTGTGTGTGTGTGTGTGTGTGTGTGTGTGTATTAGTTAAAATGCAAGCACAACCTAATGGCAAACCAGCGTAGTCTTCTTGCCATGGTTGTGGATTGGTGTGTGTGTGTGTGTGGGGCCTATCACAGGCATACAGGAGACCTGCTGTAACGCTACCATGTGGACACAGGCAGGCTAAAATCAATCCTGTCTCCGACATCATCGTTTCTAGCACACACTTCCTCTGGAGTGAACAATTCCATGCAAAAATGCACAGACTTTTTCTTTTTCACACAAGAAAAGACCAACTCCACACATTTCTCCCCTGAAGGTTGTTTTTCCCTTCACAAAACTGCATATTATTTCCTCTCCACAATGTCTTAATACACTTAATACAAAAAAATGTACTACTATTTGATAGACCACAGATAGATTCCCTGTAAATAAACGCCGCTAGCTTTTCTTCTGTCTCTGCCTCTATCCGACACGGCGGTGAGCCGTAGCTTCGTTTCTCGAGTGTAGTTCTCAGAACGCGTCTCTCACCTTCTGCTTTTTGTATCATTCGATGTTTTGATTTCTTTAGATATTTCATAAATAAATAAAAAAAAAAGGAAAGTAGATTTATTTATCTAAACACGAAAAAAAGGTTTAAAGTTATTTAATGTTATAAGAAGTCGGGACATATCATTTAACCGTAGATGAGATAATCTGCTTTTTCAATAAAGTGGTTTTGTAGTTAATGAATGCTGTGTGTTTTGTTACTGTAACAGAGTCTTTGACCAATATCGTTGGTTCGCATCGGAATTCCGTTCCATTCCCACTCTATCACAATCTAATCCTGTCCAAATAAATTCGGACTAATCCCCAAAAACTCCTCTGGTTTATAATCATGACCTGGGGGGTGTTTTAAAAACCTTAAGGATGCTACCACACAAGCAGTCATGCCACTACCAAAGGCAGTCTATGCTCTAGCCCCCTCTAGAGGCCTGGATGTGCCAAAACTACACTGTTTTATTTCTGAATCTTATTCTACCAAAGAAATGAACTCAAGTGATCTCTTACACGATCGTTTCTAAAGTATTAGAAAATGTTAATTTTCAGATGATCTGATGTGACTAAGAGTCTCGGTGAATGCTGCGATGCAGCTCATTGACATATTTTGGAGACTTTTATTCAGCATTTGTAGAAAGGAGTCTCCAGTGTCAACACTTTCTAACAGTCAGAAATTAAACATCTTTAGAAGAGAGGATTTTCTGGTTGCTTGGTAACGTGACATGCAGCTTTTCTTTTGTCTTATGAACTTCAAGACACATTATAAAAATACAGTTATTAACTTGTTTCCTGGACAGCATTTAATGTAACTATACACTAATGATAAATAGTCATTATAATGTAGTTAACTATAGTTAAAGACCAAAAAATGGAATTTTCTCCTGTTTTATTGTGTTTATGTTCAGCATTGAATATCTTTGTCATGTCCGACTCCACAGTGGATTTTAATATGAAGCCCATATGAAAGTAGACACCCAGAGTGTTAAGAATTTGTAGTGTAGACGGTATATATATATAGAAAAGTTCCACACAAAGAAAACGGGGGGTTTTATTTCACACAAATGTTTGTATCTTCAAAGTAAATGTTGATATCAAACCCATTTCCAAATTCTGTGTCCAACAGAGGATATCCAACAGAGGGAAATGTCTCACGTCTCACACGTCTCACACTGAAAGCCAACAGAGTCCTGACTCATTTCATATCATACTCACAGCCAGAACACCATTCATTTCTTTATACTGGTTGAAAACGTCAGAGTACTGGTATAAAGGGTTAATGTTGAATTGTAAACATATGCAAGGTATAAAAAGGAAAGCTCTTGGGGTTGTGCAGTTATATGGTGTAACAGTAATAATTATTCTTCTATAACAGTACACTCCCTGTGAAGGTCATGATTTAAGTTATAATAGCACGTTATGAATTAAATCATTTTCCTATGAGAAGTCCCTAAAAGCCCAGTGAGATCAGAATGTTTACTCAGCGATGTTATTGCTCCATATCATAGTGTGCGCTATTATGGGCTCTAATCGAGGCCCTGCACGCAAACAAACCCCTTTCCCCTAGCACCGTCCCATAGGGAGGCAGAGATAACTGCTAGCCCTGCCCTGATGCCAGATAAACACCATCCCTATGGATTTCGCTACACCAAAATGACCTGCTGGAATGGCCTCAGCTCGAACCCTGTGGTTCCAGAAATTCGAGCAGAATTAAACCGGACTTGTCCTTGAACAATTGAGTCCCAGCAGATGGACAAGACGCGAACGAGGATCAGTGGTCCGTAGAAATAAACGTCAAAGTTCTGCCACGGAAAGGGGATTATAAACAATTTAGATTAAGGAGATTAAGACTTGGTATGGAGGAAACGAGAAAGTCATAATGAGGTGAGAGTGAGGTTCATAAAAAGAAAAAAAGAAAGATTTTCTTGAAATTGAGATACTAGCATTATCACTAGAGATGGTGTAGAAAACAACTTACACCAAAAAGTCCAAAAGGTTGAGAATTTCCTCAGTGCACTCCTTGTTCAAAAACATATTCAAAACTAGACGCATTTTAATTCAGATCCCTGTATCTAGGACTGTTTGTTTGTATCTAGGACTGTTTGTTTGTATCTAGGACTGTTTGTTTGTATCTAGGACTGTTTGTTTGTATGTTTATTGTTTCTTATGTTCTGTAAAGCTGCTTTGAGACAATGCTCTTTGTTAAAAGCGCTATACAAATAAAATTGAATTGAATTGAATATTAACTCTTTAGGCCAGTACACTGGCTTTCCATTCTGCCTTATGGGACATTTACAACCAGTAGAACGAAATGAATGGTTTTCTGGCTGTGAGTCTGATATAAAATGAGTCAGGACTCTGTTAGCTTTCAGTGTGAGACGTGTGTTTTTCCCTCTGTTGGATAACCTTACACAGAATTTTAGTGGTTGAAGATAAACACCTTCAGATTTTAGATGATAATGAACAAGCACTTGGAGCATCTCAGAGAGCAGAAATGGGTTTGAGATCAACATTTACTCTGAAGACAGAAACATGTTTATGGAAAAAATAACCGGTTTTGTTTGTTTAGGAACTTGTCTATGAAATATCACCCCTAGTAGTCTACGGGAGAACAGAAATACTTATAAAACACTTCAAATTCTTAAAGTCCTGAGTTTCTACTTTCATATGAGCTTCATATTAACCTCCACTGTGGAGTGAGACATGACAAAGACATTCAATGCTGAACATGAACACAACAAAACAGCCGCAATTTCCATTTTTGGCCTCTGGTTAAAAGAGTTAAATTGAGTCTGGATATCCTGTTCACTCACCATTTATTTCCATGTACTATGTGCCAGTAACAACATCTTACATCTCAATCCAGGACAGCCCAATAATCATTTCCTTACACATCATTGGTCACTTTGAAGACCTTCAGATCACTTAGACTCACCTTCAAACCCAGTTCCTCTGTATTCACCACAGAAATGGAGTTCCCTTCTCAGCAGGATGTTTTTTTTTTTTTGCCCAAAACCACCCAGCTGGACTGACGACAATCCTGGGTGATACTAGCCAGCGGAACGACGCTGACCATGACGTAACTCGCGTAGCCGAGCAGGCCGTGGGAACTGGACGCAGAGCTCCGCTCAGCGTAATGATCTCGGATAGATCTCAGTGCCAGAACCGGGCAGTGTACAATTCTGTAATGTGGTAGTGAGTCTGAGAACAAGGCCTCGGGCAGTTTATGAGAAATGATTTCAGGGTGCAAGTTGTTTGGATGACTTGCATCATTATAAAAATTGTTTGTTTTGTTTGTTTGTCAGGCTGGGATGAATGATTAATGATTGCCGAAAGAATGTAATGAGAAAAATGGCACAAAAATAAAACCTGATTATTTCCCAGTGTATTTGAAATATAGTCGATGCGCCAGGACAAGTTTGAGGTTTGAAGTTTGCTTGTGGACTGGTTTTAATGTCGATAATAAGAAAAGGAAGCTTATTGCTACCAGGTTAATGTCATGCAAACTGCACGCCAAAACCAAAGCTTTTCTTTGGAAGGCAATTTCATAATCCTGCTGAATGATCCAGTTTAGGCTGCCTGAAAACTGGTAGACCATCGTGACCATCTGGTAAATTACTCATTACAGCTTTGTATTCCTTGTCTGAGATGCTATGATATTTTCTTAGTGATAACTAGTGTACGATGTAGCCTTAGTAACAGTAATTTGGAAAACATTACCAGCTGGCAGCGATGGTCTCCCAGTTTGTCCAGCTTGTGCTTGTAGGTGGTCAGAACATCCTGGAATTTAGAGATTCCTGGAGTAGATTCAATTCGATTCAGTTGTATTTGTATAGCACTTTTAACAATGTCTCAAATCAGAAATAAAAAGTAATTTATATTGATTTCAAACCATATCCTCATCTGGGTGACACCAGAGAGTGGGATTATAAATAATGTCCTTTAAACAACTGTATACACCGATCAGCCATAACATTATGAGCAGTGACAGGTGAAGTGAATAAGACTGATGATCTCCTCATCATGGCACCTGTTAGTGGGTGGGATATATTAGGCAGCAAGTGAACATTTTGTCCTCAAAGTTGATGTGTTAGAAGCAGGAAAAATGGGCAAGCGTAAGGATTTGAGCGAGTTTGATGAAGGGACAAATTGTTTAGGCTAGACCACTGGATCAGAGCATCTCCAAAACTGCAGCTCTTGTGGGGTGTTCCCGGTCTGCAGTGGTCAGTATCTATCAAAAGTGGTCCAAGGAAGGAACAGTGGTGAACCGGCGACAGGGTCATGGGCGGCCATTTTGGGGAGCAAAGGCTGGCCCGTGTGATCCGATCCAACAGACGAGCTACTGTTGCTCAAATTGCTGAAGAAGTTAATGCTGGTTCTGATAGAAAGGTGTCAGAATACACAGTGCATAATGGGTCAGGGCTGTTTTAGCAGCAAAGCGGGGACCAACACAATATTGTGCAGGTGGTCACAATGTTATGCCAATGGTCAGTGTATAGTCAAGTAGAGTCGTGTAATTGGGAGCGTTTAAGCAACTTAAAAATCAGCATAATTTCTGAATTAATTATAGATTTAACTCTAATTCCTTCCTGTCGAAGCCATCAAATATTCATTGATATATGCAGTATATAAAATATTAATATTATTTCCAAGTATTCGATGTTTGCTGGCCTCCTGGTGGTCCAGCGGTAGGATCCCGCGCTCTCAGTGCTGCGGCCCGTGTTCGATTCCCAGACAGGGAGCTAACCCAGCTGCTGAAGAGTTAAATCTCAGTGCTGGTCCCAAGCCAGGATTAAATGGGAAGGTTGTGCCAGGAAGGGCGTCCGGGGTAAAACCTGTACTAAATCGAAACATGCGGACTAAATGATCTGCTGTGGTGACCCCAAACAGGGAGCAGCCGAAAGAGCAGCAACATTCAAGATGTTTGCTGCTGCTTTGACACCAAACTATATTCTGAGATGGCTGTGACACCATTTTGTAGTATTTTTAGATAGCTGTGTACACTGTTACAGTAGAGTAGAGTATAGAGTAGTTTATTAATCAGACTAACATGAGAGAATGAAGCAACAAGGCATAAAATACACAATAAATTTACAGCATTGCCTTATCCAGAGCAACGTTTATGTTTTATTTTATACTTCTGAGCAGTTTAGGGTTAAAGGCCTTGCTGAAGGGCCCAAGGAGCAGCGTGGCAGAGGCAGGATTTGAATACACAACCTTCCGATTTGCTGTCCAGTGTCCAAACCACTGAGCTACCACAGCTTCCCCTTACCACAAATAAGAAAAAAGGACATACAAGTAAATAGATTTCCAAGTTATTTTCAGATTGAGAGTGAGATTTCTGTACTGATTAACTGTACAAACAATATTGCAGATTGGCAGGTGTACATTAGACATGTGTGTGATGAGCAGTTGTGGTAGTGTATGTATAAAAATATACATTTGTGATTAGTGAAGTCATAAATACAGTGGTAGTGTGTGTATAAGATGTGAGACTAGGTAAAAAAGTTCAGTATAGGGTTCAGCATCATCTTGAACACTGAACACACCTTCACTGATGCATTCAGGATAAAAACATTCAATCTTGTTATTTTTGGTCTCGGCATATGACTCAGCAAAGTGATCCAATTTTGCGGTATTGTAGACAACATCTGTGATTCTTCTCATTTACAAAAGATTTGACAGACACCTTCAGTGACTGGTCCCACATTCCGGTTCTTAAGGACATTATGTCCTGTTGTTTTTTATTTTTTTATGATGATGTCTGTTATCCCACTGAGAGTGTCAAAGGCACGTGTACTTGAGTCACTGGTCTTTTTCAACCCTTTCAATTCTGTAGCCACAGTTGCTTTTATTAAATGTTTTTTCAATCCAAGTTATCCCTTTTATTCAGAAAGGTTATATGGAGCAGTTATTATTAGTTCAAGTTGCCACGGTGACCAGCACTAAGATATTATCCATAAGCGCTGCGTTCTTTTTTATTGTTTTTAACATGACCACATTCATTTTCCTCTCACGGTCTGGATGCGTGTAACGCTTTTGTCCCTGAGTGATCGTAGTGGGAAGTGAATTTAATAAGAACTCCCTCGACCTTGGCGGCAAGAAAGAAAGATTTTTTTGTACAAGCTGTTTCCTTTTCCTTTGGATTATAGTACATAGAGCTTGCTAGTGAGCTGGGTTGCTAACTAGCTAACAATAAAGCAACTTTTATTAAAAGCTGTTAATTATTCGTGAGTTTTAATTCAGATGTTATAAAAATATAAAGAATTTAGTTTCTCTTTACAGCTTAGATGCTGGGTAAAATTATGAGACTGCTGAATCATATTTTATTTTATTTTATCTTTTTTTTTTTTTTTTTTTTTACCACAGAAGCAGTCATTTTTTAGCTCCTTTGTTCTGGATAGAAATGTTTGAAAGAGTTGCTAAAACTAAACTGAAGAATTGTTTGAAAACTCAGCAATGAAGGATTTCATGCTGAATAAAGTTTAGGAATTCATTCACACCTAGCAGTTAATGTAACGTTAGCTGACGTTAGCACTGATGATGGGTAGCTAATCATATCAGGTGTCAGTTATTTCCTACTTACACCAAAGCTGTTCATTCATTCATTCATTCATTGTCTACCGCTTATCCGATCTATTCTCGGGTCACGGGGAGCCTGTGCCTATCTCAGGCGTCATTGGGCATCAAGGCAGGATACACCCTGGACGGAGTGCCAACCCATCGCAGGGCACACACACACACTCTCATTCACTCACACAATCACACACTACGGACAATTTAGAAATGCCAATCAACCTACCATGCATGTCTTTGGACCGGGGGAGGAAACCGGAGTACCCGGAGGAAACCCCCGAGGCACGGGGAGAACATGCAAACTCCACACACACAAGGCGGAGGCGGGAATCGAACCCCCAACCCTGGAGGTGTGAGGCAAACGTGCTCAAAGCTGTTCATTTTTTGATAAAACTTGAAGGAAAAAAGCTGAAGAAAATTTCTGGTTATTTCACTGTTAGCATCGTTTTGCTAACATTGGAAAGCCGTGTGAGTTAAGAGTCATAGAAGGTAGTGTTTTTGTTTGGTTTGTTAAATTTAGTCAATGTTAGTGATCAAAAGGTTGGAACAAAAAGCCTTGAATGAATGATCTTGAAGTTAAACTCCACTGATTGTTTAGAGAGTCTGTCAGATTAGCTTTAGCTTACAAAGCGTTCCTACTAACTGTGTTTACAGTTTATTTAACCCTAAACTTTCTCTAATTTCTCTAAGTGGCTGTAAAGAGCACCAGTCTTTAACAATGACTTATGTTTGTAGTGAAATGCTATACACAAACTAAACTAAACTATACACAAATGTACTTCCTCTGCGGATTACAAAATTTCTTCCTTCAATCCCTACCCCATCGTTTCATCCGCTCTTCTCCTTCATCCACAGGAGAGCTATAAAAGCTGAGGTAAGTTTTTTTTTTTATTCAGAACTGTACCACGAAGGAATGCTGTGAAAGCTATTAGTGTTTGATCTAGCCAGTCTTGTTGCTGTTATTGTAGTGGAAGTGCAAAGGAGTGTGAGAAGAGTCAATTGCATCATCTTGCAGTGCTTTCTCAAGTGCAGTTCACCTCAGGTTCATCTCAACTCTTGTTTTATTTAAAGATCTGTCAAAGTCTGATCTTCACAACACGTGTTTGAGGAAGTGTATGATGGAGTGAATAAGAGGATCTCAGAGAAAGATGCTCATCAGGCAGGAAAACCATCTCTAAAGAGTTTGGACTACACCGATCACCATGTAGACAGATTGTGGAGGAAAAAGAGACCACTGTTACCCTCCCAGACTGTAGGTAACAGTCCGCGAGGTCACAAAGGAACCCTGAGGCATCTTTCACTTTGGCTAATGGAGTCCACCTTTAGGAGAACACTGAAGAGCATGGCTACAAGGATAAAGCCACTTCTTTCTAATAAAATAACATTGCTGCTTGTTTGAAGTTTGCTAAAAGATCATATGGACAAGCCAGAAGGCTATTGGAGAAAATATTTTGTGGAAGAATGAGACCAAAATATAACTTTTTTTGTTTTTAATGTGAAGCATGTTTGGAGACAGGAAAGCACTACATTCCAGGAGAAGAATCAATAAAACATGGTGGTGGTAGTATCATGGCTTGGGCCTGTTTTTCTGTATCTGGCTTGCTATTGATGATGGAACAATATATTGTAAATGATACCAGCGAATTCTAAAGGAAAATATTAGTACATCTGTGTATGAACTGAATCTCAAGAGAAAGCAGGTCAAGAAGTTTAAGCCTCACGATCCACCAAAAAATGGTTGAAGAAGAAGTTAAAGTTTTGGATGTTTGACCATAATCCAATAGAAATGATGTAGAAGGACCTGAAGCAAGTGAGGAAACCCACCAAACATTTCTGAGTTAAAGTTGTTTTTTACTGAGGAATAGGCTAAAATTCCTCCAAGCAGATATGCAGGACTGATCAACACTCACCAGAAATGTTTGCTTGCTATTAAGCTTCACATACTTTTGCCATTCACAGGTAAGTAATATTAGACCACAATTTATGCAATAAGTCACTAAATTGCCCGTAGTGTGTGATTGCGTGAGCATGACCCGAGAATAGATCGGATAAGCGGTACAGATGATGGATAAAACAATTTCTGCAATAAATCAATGCCCATGTATAATATTGTTTGTCTTATTTGATTAATTGGGGTCTCTTTCTCTGTTTTTAAGACTTGTGTTAAAATCTGATGATGTTTTTGGTCAAATATACAAAATTCGAAAAGGTTCACAAACTTTCAAGCACTGCCGCACATAAACCTATACCGGTGTCATTACTTCATCTTTTCAGTGGTTTTATCAAAATCAGTTCAGAACAAAATCAAACTAATATGCTCTTGAACTGAGCAGGGGGAAAAAACACAGCTCACTTAGGCTGGAAGTAAAAAAGACTTGTTGCCAGGCAACAGGCTCCCTAAACCGATCTCTCAATCTCTGTCTGCTTCAGGTTAAAAAAAAACCCAACAACAACAATGTATTATGGCTGCTATTAGTCTCACTTTATGCCTTTATCTATCCGTCTACAGTCATGACAGTCGCTAGACTCTATTATAACAGTAGTTAGTTCTGTGTATCAAGTTGTACAGTATCCACCCCTTTCTTATTTTGATTGAGTGAAAGGAATTTATCCGGGACCATGATGTTTTCCAGATGCGCTTGGTATTGATTTCCCTTTCTCTGAGGAAGCCCTGTCACATAGAATAGCTTGGGATTTGAGAAAAACAGAAAAGAGGTGACCTTCGACCTTGTGTTCCATAGTGGAAGCGCTGGGAAATCAGCAAGAGGCTATTCAGGAAAACAAAACAAAACATGCTGACACCTGGTGGTCAAAAGTGGAAGCTCATATCACATAACTGTAATGTAGGAAACCTTGAGCAGGGGGTCTTGGTTTAATCTTGGTTTAGATTATCTTCAGCTGCAATGAAGTATCAAGTAAAAACTTCATATTTGACTGGAATGAAAGCCAGCAGTACTGGCTTTTCGCAGATAAAGCTTGAAGTCTGCTGTATAAGAGTAAGATACACTATATTGCCAAAGGTTTTGGGACACCCCTCCATATCATTGAATTAGGGTGTTGTTTTTCAGGGGTTGGGCTCGGCCCCTTAGTTCCAGTGAAAGGAACTCTTAATGCTTCAGCATACCAAGACATTTTAGACAATTTCATGCTCCCAGCTTTGTGGGAGAAGTTTGGGGATGACCCCTTCCTGTTCCAACATGACTGCACACCAGTGCACAAAGAAAGGTCCATAAAGACATGGATGAGCAAGTTTGCTGTGAAGGAACTTCACACAGAGTCCTGACCTCAACCCCATAGAACACCTTTGGGATGATTTAGAGCAGAGACTGCGAGCCAGGCCGCCTCGCCCAACATCAGTGCCTGAGCTCACAAATGCACTTCTAGAGGAATGGTCAAAAATTCCCATAAACCCACTCCTAAACCTTGTGGAAAGCCTTCCCAGAAGAATTGAAGCTGTTATAGCTGCAAAGGGCGGGACAACTCCATATTACATTCATGTTCATGTAAAGGCGGACGTCCCAGATTTGGCCTGACTCACAGTCTCTGCTCTAATTCATCCCAAAGGTGTTCTATGGGGTTGAGGTCAGGACTCTGTGCAAGCCAGTCAAGTTCCTCCACAACAAACTCGCTCACCCATGTCTTCATGGACCTTGCTTTGTGCACTGGTGTGCAGTCATGTTGGAACAGGAAGGGGACATCCCCAAACTGTTCCCACAAAGTTGGGAGCATAAAACTGTGAAACATCCAAAATGTCTTGGTATGCTGAAGTATTAAGAGTTCCTTTCACTGGAACTAAGGGGCCGAGTCCAACCCCTGAAAAACAACACCTGAATTCAATGATTTGGAGGGGTGTCCCAAAACTTTTGGCAATATAGTGTAATTAGTTCAACATAAAAACAGCACCGGTGTAAGATGGACAATTTTTATATTAGTTTGCAGCATTTACTACAACAGCATGCTGGACACAGATGTCTGCTTCAACCTGATCTGTAGATTGTTCAGACTCCATATCAGTGTCGGTTTAGAAGATATATCAGAGGTGTAACGGAGTGCAACTATCTGTTTACTGCTCCAAATACTCTGTAATAATAATCTGTAATAAAATAATCTGTATCTGAGGGAAAAACCATGTAGCCTTTTCAATACGGTTTATAAATTCAGGCTCTGAAATCTCCTCAACCTCAGCTTCATGTTAATGCACATGCTCTTGGTTTGTCCTCAGAGCTTTATATCTGATCAGAAAAAAAATACACACGTTTTCACTCAGACAGATCTATTTAAAATTCCCCCCATTCAGTCCTCCTCCATCCTCCAAATGCCAATTTAACCCCTATTCTCATAAATAAATTAGAAGCAAATCAGATCTTATATTATCAAAATACTGGTGTGCAATTTATTGCTGGTTAAAAAAAGGAAAATTGCACCAGCTTGCACTATTTCTGGGTGAGTTAAGATCCCGAAATCTAAATAAAATAAATGATAGTAAATAAATATTATATTAAATAAAATAGAGGGACTTTTTCCAGCATCTTGGAGAACCTTCTAGAAGAGTTGCTGTGTAAATGTGGAGGAAGATCTAATGTAAATCAGGCAAATAAATAAACAGGACAAGGTTAGATACGTAGTCATGCTTAGGTAATGTAATATTTTTAATTAATTGCTTGATTGGGAAATTTTTTGAACTGGTAATACTTAGCTGATCACTTCTAACAGGAAGTTGTGTTATCATAATGCATGAAGGATTCCAGTTTCAAACTCAGGCCACGTTTTTAAACATTCAAGCTTAGTGGTTTTATACAGCTCGTGATGGAAGGTTCTAGAAATCCCAGGCGGTCGTAGGGCAGGCAGGGGGCCTGTGAAGTATGTTTGTGGGACGTGTGTGTGTGTGTGTGTGTGTGTGTGTGTGTGTGTGTGTGTGTGTGTGTGTGTGTTCAAGCAAAGTTCTTCTTGATGAAATTGATGAGGCCATTCGTAGAGGAGTCATGGGAGCTGACCGCAGCCGTGTCCTGCAGCTCGGGCTCGATCTTCTTGGCCAGCTGTTTCCCAAGTTCCACACTACACACAGAAATTGAGCAGAGTATAAAAACCAGATAACTAGTGTGTGTGTGTTTGTGTGTGTGTCTGTGTGTTTTCCATGCTACACACAGAGATGGAGCAGAGAATAAAAACCAGATAACTAGTGTGTGTGTGTGTGTGTTTGTGTATGTGTGTGTGTGTGTGTGTGTGTGTGTGTGTGTGTGTGTGTGTGTGTGTGTGTGTGTTTTCCATGCTACACACAGAGATGGAGCAGAGAATAAAAACCAGATAACTAGTGTGTGTGTGTGTGTGGTTTTCAGCATTTTCTGTTTTTTTATATCTTTCATACACAACGGTGTGTCAAACACTTTGGCACACTATATTGCCAAAAGTTTTGGGACATCTGCCTTTACATTCACATAAATTTTAATGGCATCCCATTCTTAAGCCATAGGGTTTAATATAGAGTTGTCCCGACCTTTACAGCTATAACAGCTTCAACTCTTCTGGGAAGGCTTTCCACAAGGTTTAGGAGTGTGTATATGGGAATTTTTGACCGTTCCTCTAGAAGCACATTTTGTGAGGTCAGGCACTGATGTTGGACGAGAAGGTCTGGCTCGCAGTCTCTGCTCTAATTCATCCCAAAGGTGTTCTATGGGGTTGAGGTCAGGACTCAGTTCAGGCCAGTCAAGTTCCTCCACACCAAACTCACTCATCCATGTCTTTTTGGAGCTTGCTTTGTGCACTGGTGTGCAGTCATGTTGGAACAGGAAGGGGACATCCCCAAACTGTTCCCACAAAGTTGGGAGCATGAAAGTGTCTAAAATGGCTTGGTATGCTGAAGCATTAAGAGTTCCTTTCACTGGAACTAAGGGGCCGAGCACAACCCCTGAAGAACAGCCCCACACCATAATCCCTCCTCCACCAAACTTTACACTTGGACTTACTGCACATGTGGCAACCTATCACGGTACCACGCTTGAATTCACTGAGCTCCTGAGAATGACCCATTCTTTCACAAATGTTTGTAGAAGCAGTCTGCATGGCTAGATGGTTGATTTTATACACCTGTGGCCATGGAAGTACACCTGAAATCAGTGATTTGGAGGGGTGTCCCAAAACCTTTGGCAATACAGTGTATATTTTAACACACAAAAAACTCACCCAGTTTGATGTGATAAACATTTTGATGTGATGTATATTAGGAATTTTGCTAAATCAGAGGCTGTAAGTTCCTTTATGGTCTATTACAAAATAAAACACACACACACACAACTTCAGATGCCAAACTATCTCTTGTCTGTAATTCCATTCTGTGAAAATTAAAATAAGTTAAAAATAATATTGGCATCTGATCTGATACACAGGATCGCTATCAGTCTGATATCACTAAATAATCAGATCAATAATTAAAAAAAAAATGGAAATAATTTTTTGGTACTGGTTGTTTATATATAAAGAGACTGGATTTTAAGTTAGAATTGATTTTTATATTTTATTTAAACTATTTATACTTTATACTATGTTTATTATATTCACCTTGTTCTGTGTGAAAGAGTAAATAAAGCTGAGGTTTTGTGTAAGTCATTATTTTCTCCGTTGTTTTAATTAAAATCAAAATCACTTTGTAAAGCTTAGCATTTTAAAAAACAAAACAACAACAAAAAACAACAACAACTGTCCAATCTGTCTAATAGTGAAGAAATAGTATTAGAAAAATTAATAGCAACTGATAGTGAAAAAAACCCTGGTATATTATGGTATCAATCTCTAGCATAAAACTAATGCTTTATTAAAAACACACTCATGTTGGCTACAAAGCCTCTAGAGTTGGTGTGTGTTATACTGTTGAACTCACCCCCACTGGTCAAAGCTGTTGATCTCCCACATGACCCCCTGGATGAAGATCTTATGTTCATACATTGCTGCAAGAACCAATCAAAAATTGTTTGTTATTGTTGGGAAATATAGAATGGTGTTGTTGTTCTTCTTCTTTTGGCTGCTTCCTGTTCGCCACAGCGGATCATTTGATCCGCACGTTGCGATCTGGAATAGGTTTTACGCCAGATGCCCTTCCTGACACAACCCTCCCATTTAATCCGGGCTTGGGACCGGCACTGAGAGTTAACTCTTCAGCGACTGGGTTAGCGCCCTGCCCGGGAATCGAACCCGGGCCACGGCAATGAGAGCGCGGGATCCTGCCACTGGACCACCAGGAGGCAAGTTGGTAAAAACAGAATGCTGTCAGAATACTTTCTTTATTCGTTCAGTCATTTATTTCCAAATCTCCAAACACACTGGAATGTTTTCTGAAGACCTGAGTGGCGTGCTGCAGGTGTGAGACAATGCGTTCTGTCTAAAACTAGCACTAACGCTAGACCTCATGTTTAATGTTACCACTAATTTAATGAAATCTCTTAATAGTTATGTTTGAGATGTTCACACATCGTAGCTTTGATAGCAAAGGAGCCATACCCATAATGCACTGTGAGGAAAAGCACTGAGGTAGCAGGTATGATTGTTATAAAGTCATGTTTGTAGGGGTTATGATTAGCATACAAACAGCAGGAAGCTGCGTTTAGTTTCTGCTAACCGATTTCTTTATAGCTAGCAATCTATTCACCTGCTGTAGAAAAGTACTTAATACAACTATTTTTTTTTTTTTTAATCTAATGAATCTTATGGATGCAGTATTTTATCTTCTTCATGCCCAACCCCAAACCTTGATCTCACTGTCTCACTGCTGTAAACATTCTGATGCTTATGGAATATTAATTAGCTTGAGCATGTATGTGAGATCAGGGCTAAACTACAGATCAGAGCAGATGTCTAAAACATGGGTAATATTTTTTTGTAGAACGTGAATAGATGACTGCTAAGAATCATACCGATAAGAACTCCCAGAGTGAACGGTGTCAGCTTTTTGAAGACGATCGAGTTTGTTGGTTTATTTCCTTGAAATACCTTAAAAACAGAGAGAAAACAGGTTTCTTAAAACCAGTGACATGCAGTGAGCTAGCAAAAGCTCAGACATGCAAACTACTATCAAATCACATATGGTGTAGAGTAAATTAGTAGATTGAAGTAATTTTTTTTTTTTTTAATATATGTTTTTTTTTTTGTATATGAGCAGTTTGGTACAATTTATATTGTAGTAATTAAATCAATTTATAAATGCATAGAATTACAGATTTTATTTGTATATCATTCTAGAAAAAAGTCTACAATATCCAGGTCAGTTGATTCACTGAACAAAGGACAGACATAAACTGTGTTTGTGAAGTCCTTAATCCTAGCCCATCTCTACCTTCCATTTATCCATCCATCCATCTATCTATCCCTGCCATCCATCTCTACTATCCATCTCTGCTATCTGTTCATCCACCTTTCTATCTCTACCATGTATTCCTGCCATCCACTCATCTACTATTCTATTCCTACCATCTTTCCCTGCCATCCTTTCTTCTATAACTACCATCTATCTCTGCCATCCATTAACATATCCATCTATCTCTACATTCTATTCATCTATCCATCTATACCTACCATCCATTCATATATCCATCTATCTCTACCATCCATCCATCTATCCATCTATCCTCACCATCCATTCATCTATCAATCTGTCCTAGCCTATTTGTCCATCTATCTTGGCCATCCATTCATCTATCCATATTATCAATCTCTACCATCCATCCATCTC
Source organism: Hemibagrus guttatus (assembly GCA_033459395.1). Lineage (NCBI taxonomy): Eukaryota > Metazoa > Chordata > Actinopteri > Siluriformes > Bagridae > Hemibagrus > Hemibagrus guttatus. Next base: position 5,402,852 of record JAUCMX010000004.1, read on the forward strand.
TTCCATCAGTCTCTACCATCCATTCATCTATCCATCTATATCTACCATCCATCCATCTATACCTACCATCTATTCATCTATCCATGCCATCTATTCATCTATCCATCTATCCTTGCCCTACATTCATCTATGTCTACCATACATCCATCTATCTATCCTTACCATCCATCTAGCTATTCATCTTTCCTTGCCATACATTCTTCCATTCCTACCATCAATCTTTACTATTCATCCATTTATCCAACTCTAACATCCATCTATTCCATCCATCCCTCTATCACTAGTATCCATCTCTGTCTACCTCTGTCTAGACTCCATCAATGTCTACCATCCATCCATCCATCCATCCATCTCTACCATCCATCTATTACCATCCATCCATCCCTCCATCCATCCCTCTATGTCAGAACAACCACAGCAGCTCCAAGTGAGTCACAAGTGTATTATTTTATGTTAAAGCCGTGCAACATTCAAAGTTTTAAGACAGGTATTAAGCTATAGGCAAACTCTCCAGTGCACTCCCTGGTAGACATGTTTGTTCTCTTTTCCTCTTCTTTTTTTCCTTAACGCATAAAGGGACATGTCAGACAGTCTATCATTTAACACTATTAATATTTATATTAATATTCTAGAGCACAAACACACTAGATTACATAGTATACGGTATGTATACTGAAATAATGTCTAATGCAGTATTTAAATGCAATCCAATTACAAACAGCAGTTATATTCCTATTTTAACAACATACAGAATCCTGTCCCAGAGAGCCACCAAACTGCATTCTGGGTATTCCCTGATATAACATGACTCAATTCATCTCATCAACTAATGGTATTCATGAATTTAATTATCTTTATAAAAGCTTATTATGTGTTTCTAACTATTATCTGTTTGTTTAATTTCCAAATATTCAGCAGAACCATCAACTCCTGCTAAGCTGAATACTGTGAAGAGAAATGACAAGATAATGTGATGGAACACAGACTGAATAAAACCCCACATATCTGAATAATAGCTTTTGTTACCATGGTGACAGTGACAGCCACTATACTGTCAGTAACCAAACTGAATTATTGATATCGTGAATTAATCATTGATACGTTTACATTTTTTTCAATTGTAAATTAAAGTCTTTACAAAATTCTTGTGGATCTGACGTTCACTTGTAGAGAGCAGTTCAAGCTCCACCACTAGGGGGCATGACAAACATCCCCACAACACTAGTCTCTTACTTTATGGGGAAGGATCTTCTCCAGTTTCTCTCCACTCATTCCTCCAGCCTCCAGCTCCTTCTTCGCCTCCTCCGTCGTCTTTCCTTTCATCAGAGCTTCGGTTTGGGCCAGGAAGTTAGCAATCAGGATCTACACACACACACACACACACACACACACACACACACACACACACACACACACAATCAGACGTGAACTAAAATACTGTACATGTTAACAATTCTATTTTCTCTTTAATTGTACCTTATGGTGCAGGTTGTTTCTGACTGGATGCTGAGTCTGAGCTGGGATGAGGAAATCAGCAGGGACCATACGGGTTCCTACAGAGGAGACAGAAGGATGAAACATTTTTACACACACATCATGTCTGGACAAATATAGCAAAAGACTGAGCAGAGCTTTTTTCTGCTGGAAGAGATTTAGAGATTTAGAGATTAGGATTCTGTGTGCGCACAGAAACTCCAAAATAGCTGAAGCTTGTTTCTGATGATCTGTTTTCTGCCTTCAGTTGTTGAAGCCTCAAAATATTCTGACCTTGAAGTTCTCAAGTCATAGATTAGTTAAGCAGTTATAAATATATGTATGAAGTCTGAGTCAGTAATAACACTAAGTTTTGTTTAGGGCAAATTCAGTTAACAACTATCTCTTATCTCTCAAGGGTTTAGGGGCTTAGCAGGAAAAGTTATACAGAACTTCAGATATAAGAGTTTCAGAAATAAGACTCATTCACACACGTCTACGGAGAAAGTAGCACCATGTTTATGTCCGTGTATCTTGCAGATGTCACCTTGGTGAATAAGCTGGTAGAAGGCGTGTTGTCCATTAGTTCCAGGCTCCCCCCATACGATGGGTCCTGTATGGTAGTTTACACGTGTGCCGTGGTTGGTGATGTACTTCCCATTCGACTCCATGTCACCCTGAACAGAGAAGGAAATGTCCAATTTATAAATGAAATATTCCTCTCTGTTATCTGTCATCTGCCATCTATCCCTAAATCATTCATCTACCCATCTATCCCTACAATCCATTCATCTACCCATCTATCCCTACAATCCATTCATCTACCCATCTATCCCTACAATCCATTCATCTACCCATCTATCCCTACAATCCATTCATCTACCCATCTATCCCTACAATCCATTCATCTACCCATCTATCCCTACAATCCATTCATCTACCCATCTATCCCTACAATCCATTCATCTACCCATCTATCCCTACAATCCATTCATCTACCCATCTATCCCTACAATCCATTCATCTACCCATCTATCCCTACAATCCATTCATCTACCCATCTATCCCTACCATCCATTCATCTACCCATCTATCCCTACAATCCATTCATCTACCCATCTATCCCTACCATCCATTCATCTACCCATCTATCCCTACAATCCATTCATCTACCCATCTATCCCTACAATCCATTCATCTACCCATCTATCCCTACAATCCATTCATCTACCCATCTATCCCTACCATCCATTCATTACCATCTACCCATCCTCATTCCCCTACCCCCCAAACCCATTCCATCTACCCCAAACCTTTATTCCCCTATCCCTACAATCCATTCATCTACCCATCTATCCCTACAATCCATTCATCTACTCATCTATCCCTACAATCCATTCATCTACCCATCTATCCCTACAATCCATTCATCTACCCATCTATCCCTACCATCCATTCATCTACCCATTTATCCATATCATCTATCTCTGCCATCCATTCATAAACCCATCTCTCCCTACTATCTATCTCTGATATCCCTTCACCTACCCATCTATCCTTACCATCCATCTCTACCATCATTTCATCTACCCATCTCTCCCTACCATCCATTCATCTACCCATTTATCCATATCATCTATCTCTGCCATCCATTCATAAACCCATCTCTCCCTACTATCTATCTCTGATATCCGTTCATCTACCCATCTATCCCTACCACCCATTGCTGTTATCCATTCATCCACCCATTTATCCATACCATCCATTCATCTACCCATCTATTCCTACCATCTTTCCCTGCCATTCATTCTTCTATAACTACCATATATCTCTACCATCCATTTATCTATCCATACCATTAGTCTCTACCATCTATTCATGTATCCATCATTCCCTGCCATCCATTCATCCATCCCTACCATCAATCTCTACCATTTATTCATCAATTCACCCATCCATACATTCATCCAACTACCCATCCATTCCTAAAATCCATCTATACCATCCATCCAACCCTCTATCCCTACCATCCAACTCAACCATCCATTAATTTATCCCTACCATCAATTCATCCATCCCTCTATCCTTACCATCTACCCTTGCCATTCATTGTTCCATAACTACCATTTATCTCTTTTATCCATTCATCTATTAGTCTAGCCTTGCAATTTATCTATCTATTCCTGCCATCCAACCCTACCATTCATCCATCTATCCCTATAATCCATCACATATCTACCTTATCTATCATTCATCTCTAAAATGCATCATTCTATTCCTATCATTCAGTGTCAATATCTGCTATCCATCCATCCATCTATCCAACCTATCCATAGCATCCATCCATTTCATCCTGCAATAAGTTTATACCATACACCATCTCTACCTTTCAACCATCTCTTACCTTCTTCCATTTCCAGCAAACGCTACCTACCATCCATCCATCCATCCATGTCTATCATTAATCCTACTATCCATGAATACTATCCAGCTGTACTTTCTATGTATCATCTCATCACTACCATCCATCTATCCATCCATCTATCCATCCATCTATCCATCCATCTATCCATCCATCTATCCATCCATCTATCCATCCATCCATCCATCCATCCATCCATCCATCCATCCATCCATCCAAATCTACCATCCATTTAATTTTTCTACCCATCCCTACCATCTATCCATTCCTAACAACCCTGTAGTCCAACCCTATTAACCATTCATGTTTATTATCCATTAATTCCTACCATTTATCATTTCATCCCTAACATCTATCTATCCATCCATATCTACTATCTATTTATTTAATATAAACCTATTCCAACCTTCTAATCCATCCCTTCATCCATCCATCCGTCTCTTAAGTAGCTTTTTTCTTTCCAAAAACTACAGTCAGGAATCCACCTGTTGGAAGTAGGCAGCGAAGCGGTGCATGTACTGGTCGTAGGGCAGCAGACAGTGAGTCTCCACCTGGAAGAAGTTGATGTACCAGATACCCAGCATGGACAGTAGAACCGGTGCATTCTGATCCAGCGGAGCTGTGCGGAAGTGAGTGTCCTACAAAGAGTATGAGTAAACATGTTATCCTTCACAAGCTGCGAATTCAGTGTTATATATTGTACATTTACACTCATTTCTTATTTCTCTTGTTCACTTTTCATTAACTTGTCATGAATACTTGGTCAACGTCCACTATATCTGATCGACTGACTGTCATTTTACTTTTATTGATAAAGGAATAAGGACTTACCATCCAGTGAGCTCCTGCTAGGAGCTTTTCAAAGTTCTCAAAGCCTAAGATAGAAAAAAATAGGGAAAAAAAGTTGGAGCTTGATAAATGAATAATATTTTAAACAGTAACTGTTGTGACTTACCAATGTGCAAAGCGATGGATAGTCCGATTGCAGACCATAAGGAGTAGCGTCCTCCAACCCACTGGGAAGTAGATGACCTCGTTAAAAATAATGATAAACTCCACTGTTCTGCGTTTCAGAGATTTCACTTTTTTTCCAGCTTCCACCTACGCTACTGTTCATTCGTCCTGATCCTACATAAATAAATATTTGCTCATTGCATAAACTAAACTTTTAGTTACCAAAGATTTTTACATTTTTCCACATAAAGTTGATCAGCAGTGACATAAAAGTGATGACACAGCTAACATCTAAGACAAGCTTATTCTTCAAGCTTTCTTTGAAAGCCTACCAGGTATAAGTGTAGCCTAAATGTATTGGTTTCATTTTGTTACTGTTTGATCTGAGCTTTCAGACAGGACACATCCACACAGCTGAGACCTTGCACTTCAAATATCAACATTGTACCTAAAACTAGCCTGCCGACCTTTGGCGCGACCCAGTGGTTGAGTGACCTCTGTTTAAGATAAGGTCGTGCCTTATTTATAACATCGGCCAGAGCCGTGAGGAGAGATTCCGATTACAGTGCAGCTGCCAGTGTGCGGATCTAGACGCCTACTTCACAGGTCAAACCACCACGCTAATAATAGCCTTTGCATGAGCCTCTTTCAGTAAGGCAAGCTCAAACACTCCGCATAGTGATAGGGCATCATCTCACACACACACAGACACACACACAGACACACACAGAGACACACACAGAGACACACACAGAGACACACACAGAGACACACAGAGACACACTTACATCCCAGAACTCAAACATGTTCTCCGTGTCAATGCCGAAGTCCTTGACTTTGGCCTGGAGGACAAAAAGACAAAGGTTAGACACTGAGACCAGACGAACAGACTGCATTTAAAAGCTGAATACTGAGTGTGAGTCAGTGTACCTCATTGGTAGACAGGGCTACAAAGTGCTTAGCAACAGCAGATTTCTGAAAGAGTAAAAAAGGGAAAATGTTCAAATATACACTGTGTTAAATTAGAACAGATTTCTTCTGGTTAAATCTGCTTATAAATTGTATTCAGATAATCCACAAAGTGCACTCAGAGGCCACAAGTAATGAGGATCGAAATTCAGAGCAAAATTCCCCATGAGTCAAGACTCACATCTTTGGCAGCCTGCAGGAACCACTCCTTGGCCGACTCCGCATTGGTGATGGTCTCTTGAGTGGTGAAGGTCTGAAATGTACAGAAGAATCTTCAGGAAAATTCAGGATGATTATTTTAGTGGATTATTTGTCTCTGAAATAAGGAATCAAACAATCTGGGTTTACTGTAATAGGAAAATACTCAACAATCAGAGAATCCTGAAGTGTTGTATTACTTTTATTATTTATGAAAGAATAACACATTCTACTTTTCATCCATTTAGTGCTTGCCTATAAAGCAGTATCACTTACGATCTGATTGCTATAAACAGTCCGGTTAAAAACTCACTTACCAAGAACTCTAATGGCACCCTGAAGACTTTCCCATGCTGAAAAAGCTGACCGACTGTTACTTTTATAGTCCTTCAATCAACTTTCAATAAACATCTCGATCAGTATTCATCTTTTTGTTGTTAAGTAACACGTTTTTAATCCATCTATTATTAGTGTTAAATCATATGGAACATCAGCCGGTATTTAACATTAAAATGAATAAATGAAATTTTAGCAGGTGCTTGTTCAAACTGCACACTGACCATGCATAACATTATGACCACCTGCCTAATATTGTGTTGGTCCCCCTCTTGCTGCCAAAACAGCCCTGACCCGTCATGCACTGTGTATTCTGACACCTTTCTATCAGAACCAGTATTAACTTCTTCAGCAATTTGAGCAACAGTAGCTCGTCTGTTGGATCGGATCACACGGGCCAGCCTTTGCTCCCCACATGCATCATTGAGCCTTGGACCGCCCATGACCCTGTCACCGGTTCACCACTGTTCCTTCCTTGGACCACTTTTGATAGATACTGACCACTGCAGACCGGGAACACCCCACAAGAGCTGCAGTTTTGGAGATGCTCTGATCCAGTGGTCTAGCCTAAACAATTTGTCCCTTCATCAAACTCGCTCAAATCCTTACGCTTGTCCATTTTTCCTGCTTCTAACACATCAACTTTGAGGACAAAATGTTCACTTGCTGCCTAATATATCCCACCCACTAACAGGTGCCATGATGAGGAGATCATCAGTCTTATTCACTTCACCTCACCAACTTATTAACCCCCATTTAATCCGACAAGTTTGATCCTGAGTGATGATACCTTTGAGGCGATGATGAAGAGTGTGGTCTCGGCGTTGAGCTCCGCCAGCGTCTTGGCAATGTGCGTACCATCAATATTGGACACAAACCAGACACGTGGTCCGCCTTTGGAGTATGGCTTCAGTGCCTCAGTCACCATCAGAGGACCCTGAAGAGTGCAGATGCTAACAATGAGCTGGTACTTAGAGCCAGAAATGATTCAAACCAGAAGTGAGGAGACCTTCCCGAGTTTACGAGTAGAAATTCTTAGTTGAGAGAATATTTTCTTCGGGGTTTTTCTAGTCTGGGATTTAAATTTTTTCAAGATACAGGTTCATTCAGTCATCTAGAGTTTTAAGGTCTTTTGGTTTAACCAAATGACCTCATGCCACAAAATGACCACAAAAGGACAACAAGAAAAAGAACAGAAGAGGACAAAGCAGACAGACTTATTGCATTTACCAGATCCGAGCCTCCGATGCCCACGTTCACGACATCAGTGATGGATTTCCCGGTGTAGCCTTTCCACTCTCCACTGCGGACTTTCTGTAACGAGACATGCCAGCACAGACAGAGACACTGTCCACATTCCATGTCCCTGATTATTAATCAGCCAGCAACATAAAAATGACTAAGGGTACGTCTCAATCAGCTCTCTAGCGCCCTAGCTGGTGAATCAGTATATGGTGTACACAAGCTGGTGCCTCTGGCACACTACACGCTGGGACACTTATGACTCAATTTCTGGAAACATCCTAATTTCCTCATCAAGTCTTATAGCTTTATATCTCATGTAAACGTGTTCGCTGTGTCGCATGAGTTTGTCATGACACTTCAAGCAATTGAAATTAACAGAGAGAGAGACAGAATTAAAGACAAAGAGATTGCCAGAGAGAGAGAGACAGAGAGAGAGACAGAAAGAGACTGAGACAGAGAGAAAGACGGAGAGTGAGAGAGAGAGACACAGAGAAAGAGAAAGAGAGAGAGAGAGAGAGAGAGAGAGAGAGCGAGAAAGAGAAAGAAAACAGAGAGAGAGAGAGACAGAGAGAAAGAAACAGAGAGAGAGAGAGAGAGAGAGAGAGAGAGAGAGAGAGAGAGAGGAAGAGTGAGAGAGACAGAATGAAAGACAGAGATGTTGACAGAGAGAGAGAGAGAGAGAGAGAGAGAGAGAGAGAGAGAGAGAGAGAGAGAGAGAGGAAGAATGAGAGAGACAGAATGAAAGACAGATGTTGACAGAGAGAGAGATAGAGAGAGAGGCAAACAGACAGAAAGAGACTGAGACAGAGAGAAAGACAGAGAGAGACAGAGACAGAGAGAAAGAAAGAGTGAGAAAGAGAGAGAGAGAAAGAGAAAGAAAACAGAGAGAGAGACAGACAGAGACAGACAGAGAGAAAGAAACAGAGAGAGAGAGACAGAGAGAGACAGACAGAAAGAGACTGAGACACAGAGAAAGACAGAGAGAGTGAGAAGAGACACACAGAGAAAGGGAGAGAGACAGAGAGAGACAGAGAGAAAGAAAGAGTGAGAAAGAGAGAGAGAGAAAGAGAAAGAAAACAGAGAGAGAGAGAGACAAAGTCAGACAGAGAGAAAGAAACAGAGAGAGAGAGAGAGAGAGAGCGAGAGAGAGAGAGAGAGAGAGAGAGAGAGAGAGAGAAAGATAGAGAGCCCTTAAAATGGCCAACTCCCTGCTGATTTCTGAACTAGGGAGTGGATTGAGACGCACCCTTAGGTTTACTCTCCAAGTGAAAATGCTTTACAGTTACTGTATATCAGATGCTGAATTTAATAGAAATTACATATTTGTAGATATTTCATGTAAAGCTATAGAAATACTGTAGGACTGGATTAGACTGGATTGCTAGATTTAGTAGATTGGATTTAATTACATCATCATTAGTAAAGATTTGTCTTAATCTTGATCCTGGTATTATCCGGTGACAATCACATAATAAATATGTCTTTAGTTTTATATGAGAAAGCCTAATGGAGTCACAACAGATGAAGCTCACGTGGCAAAACCCCTTCATCTTCTCCAGGACCTTGTTAACCTCAGGCATGACGTCTTTCCCTTCCACATTGATGGGAGTGTTGGAACGGTTCCGCAGTGCCACATGGAGCACGGCACGACCCTGGACGCAAAACAGGTCAGCGGGTCAGAACTGTACATATGGAGATTTTTTAGACCGTCATCCAAAACTACAGATATTTTTTTTTCCTTTGTAATACTAATCTTAATAATCGTAGCTTCCTTTGATGCCTGATTGTGTTCTTGTGATCAGAAAGCCTTTATGGAAGAAGTTTCATACTCTAAACTACACAGTGTGAAGGTTTTCCTGATAAAAAAAAAAAAAAAAACATTTCTCATTAGAAACGCATGATTTAAACCTCAGTGAAGTTGATCTTCTCGCCGGAGAACATCCTGTCACGTGCCGCCTCCACGCCCCTGGACTTCGCCTAAAAAAAACAACCAAACAAAAACCATATTTAAGAGGTTTAATATATATTAATATATATATAAAATGCAGGAAGTGTTGATTACAACATGCTGCATCATACTGTAGGTGAAATAATGATTTATTCACACTCATGTCATTACCAGATCAATCAACATCTTCATAACATCCTCATTGATCAGGTTCTTGGAGTAATCCAGGAGAACGTCACCTTCATCGGTTTTCAGTGTTAGGCTGTTTATACCAGGAAAAAAACACAATGAAAGGACAAAAAAAGTGCACAGACACTTCCTGCCCAGGGATTCTGTGCTGTCATGTCCACAATCTCCTCCATTTGTAAAGTTAATAAATTAGTATGGAAAATAATTACAAATTCAGAGCTACACATCTGAGTGCTGTAGAGTTATTAAGAGACACAGGAAGAAAATTCTGTCAACAAATATACACCAATCAGGCATAACATTATGACCACCTGCCTAATATTGTGTTGGTCCCCCTCTTGCTGCCAGAACAGCCCTGACCCGTCATGCACTGTGTATTCTGACCCCTTTCTATCAGAACCAGCATTAACTTCTTCAGCAATTTGAGCAACGGGTAGCTCGTCTGTTGGATCGGATCACACGGGCCAGCCTTCGCTCCCCACGTCCATCAATGAGCCTTGACCGCCCATGATCCTGTCACCCGGTTCACCACTGTTCCTTCCTTGGACCATTTTTGATAGATACTGACCACTGCAGACCGGGAACACCCCACAAGAGCTGCAGTTTTGGAGATGTTCTGATCCAGTGGTCTAGCCTAAACAATTTGTCCCTTCATCAAACTCGCTCAAATCCTTACACTTGCCCATTTTTCCTGCTTCTAACACATCAACTTTGAGGACAAAATGTTCACTTGCTGCCTAATATATCCCACCCACTAACAGGTGCCATGATAACAGTGCATCTTTAATAATGTATCTTCTGCATCCCTTTAAGGCGCATAATGTCATTATGTCTTTACACACCCTTTACTTCTGAACTTACAGAAAGATTTACCTGAACTTGTTGAACCTCTGCTGGTCAGCCTCGAACATCTGCCTCATGTTGAGGCTGTGAGCGTTGGCTGTGTACCATTGCTGGAGCTTCTGGAAGTTTGGGTCGCTGCTGAGTCCCATGCTGAGCGTTGTGTGTGCCCGGGATTGACACACCGGCACCGGAGCGCCTGACAAGGACAGTACGAGAGGGGGGCGGGGTCTGGTGACGTCATGAACAGGGTCCGGAAGTAAGGTAGCCGAAAGCATATCAGGTCTCATGACCTCTTTAATTTAATCTCATAAAATTTCTAATACAAGTTAAATGAACGTTTCAGAAAAATAATTGACCTTTTTAAACATTTAGCTCTTGATGTAGGTCATAACAAAGACGTTAGAGGAGAAAAAAAAACTTTTTTACTTTTTTAGACCAGCAGTCTAAAATGATATAATATTATAATTATATCGTGTGCTTACTTCCAAATACTGTTACATGATATAGGCTTAAACAAGGGAAATGGGCGTGGTTTGTACTGATTATTTTTTAATACTTCACCCATACTTTGTGCAGGTTTCTCTAAATAAAATACAACTCCATATATAACGTGAATATGATTTTTTAGTCCTGCTATTAAAGTCATGTGTTTTTGCAAAAGATCCTGTATAATATTATTAACTTGTTTATTTGTTTATCAACAGCTGACAGACTGTATACAGATGTAATGTTGAAAATGTTCAAATTGGATACATGCTTGACGTTTAGAGAAGAACATTTGCTCCCCAAAGTTGTTTGTATGTGTGTGTTTCTGTGTGTTTGCGTGATTGTACCATTCAATGGGTTAAATATGTATTTAGCTCCACCTGCAGTAAATAAAGCGCATTTGATGTGCTATAGAGATGTAATGTCAGTTTAGACCGTTAGAGGGCGGAGCAGCTCAACTTAACATCTCAGGGTACCGTATTTCTGTTTTTTTTTCGGAGTTTATCCAAAATATCTTGTTAATTACAATGGAATATTATAATTGCCAATAATTGAGAGAAATATATAGTAGTAGTAATACTCATAAAAATAAGGAGAAGAAGAGGCGGACTACAAATATAAATATAATTTTAAAAAATGGTAATATGAACAAGTAGAAAAACAACAAAAAAACAATACCACTACTACTACTACTACTACTACTACTACTAAATTTTTAAATTATTATTATTATAATATTGCATTAGAGTGGATCTTTTATTGTAAGCAGTGCACTTCCGGTGGGTCTTTTATTGTAAGCAGTGCACTTCCGGTGGGGCGCGCACTCGAGTCGTTAGTTGTCGCTGCCTTCGCGCGCGCGCCTGTCAGGAGGGTGGGAACATGGAGCGGTAAGTGATGCGAGTCTCAAATCTACATTAACGTCCACTTTTAGCGAAGTTACCGCGCCACCGACACTGACATCAGCCCGCTGCTGCTACCGGACTGCTGCAGCGACGATAAACGCTGCTTGTTTTTATTTTTTATTTTTATAAAGAATCGAGACGCTAAAGGGCACCAGGGCTAACGTTAGCTGGCGAGAAAATCCTCCGCTTGAATCCTCCTTCTCCTGCTGCTATCGATAGACAGCGTTGTTTCTCCACCCTTCCATCTTCCACCCCACCTTTATTCCGTTTTACTGCTCTGGGATTGGCTGAACGGTTTTATTTCTTGAAGCTCTCCAATCGGGGCACGACTTATGATCCCGCACTAGCCAATCACGACGAAGGAGGCGGGATTTTGTATTTGGAATACGGGTGAGGAAGAAGAACGCCTAAGAGGAGGTAACATTAGTTCATATTAGCTGGTTAGCAAAAAAAAAAAAAAAAAAAAAAAAGAGGGGGTATGCAGCCTAGCTTGAGCGAGCTCTTTCCATCACGTCTGTTTTTGGGGAGAGGCGTAAAAAAAGGAAATGAATCAACGAGCCGGATATTTTCATGGCCTGTTGTTACGCTTAAAGTCTCAGTGTTGATGTTGGTGTCGTTGCTAAGACAGCTAGTTGAAGCCGATTAATCGCATTAGCTTGGAAACTATGTGGCAGCAATACGACTGGAGATTTCATTAAAACAGCCCCTGACACGACTAGGTAAGGTTTATTTTTCCTGGAAAGCTGGTTAGTGCTAACTTTATCCAGCTCACCTATAAGACTAGGGCTCGGTTCTAAATCTCAGAGCTCCCTGTGTAGATGCCCTTGTAAGGAATCCTGTATAGTGTGTATTATATGTAGAAATCTTTGGAGAGATGTTGATTTCTGAAATTTTTGTTTTTTTTTAAATGGAAAAATGCTGGCTTGCTACACACACAGTGCAGAGTCTGTTTTTAAAGGCTGTATTAATAGCTTGCAATGCCCTGAGTGGTGAGGAGTTTCGGTGAAGACTGACTTGAGTTATGATGTACTTCCTGCAGATCATTTAGATAAATGATCCAGGCGTCTGTGGGATTGTTTTTTTTTATTTTTATCACCTCACCTGCGCACAGGAGATCAGGCATGTCACCGCCAGACTGTCTCTGATTGGAAACATGGTGAGTTTCGGTGCTTTATTGTTTAGATTTAGTACCAACACTGCAGGTACGAGCTCCTAAATCGGAAAGATTCAGGATCATTACGTGACCCGTCACGTTGTGATGGATGGCTGAAGATGTTTGAGGTGAAGTGTGTTAGGAACCTGGTCTGATTTTTCAGCGTTCACCAAGCTCAATTCGGCAGCCTTGACAAATTATCCGTAAATCATTGTATGTTTTATCAACAGTATTCGTTAAAATCCTAAAGATCCAAGAAAAGGCTTTCGCATCCTACTGGTGCTCCTGAATTTGTGCTTGAGATGACTGACTAACGGAAACCTGGAGTGAACCCTCTCCAGGTCATGTAGCTTAATTTGCATGGATTACTGCACTTATTTATTTATATATATATAAACATCCTCCTGCTCGTTCAGTAGGTCAGAGGACTGGGAGGACCGTCGAGAGGCCAAAAACTATTGTTCTACATTAATTACAGAATTTAAGAAAAATGGAAAGAAGGAAAGAAAGTAAGAACACAAAGCTAAAAATTAAATGAAAACTGAGGACGGGTCGGTCTTTTAGGCAAAGCCGTAAGATCTAAACAAATGTCTCAGCTGACTGAAGATTTAGTGCACGCTTTTTATTTGTAATGTGAATTATTATGAAATATTTTTGCTGGAATTTGAAGTGAGTGAGCTAACTTCTGCCTTCCTTGCAGCATTGACCCTGACAGTTCGTTTCATGTTCACAGAAGTCTGTGCACTTTACCTTTTATGGAGTTTTGTGGGCGTCGCTATATGTAAATGAGCTGTGTCAGGAATGTGCATTAGACTTCACAGGTGATCTGACATACGTGGGAACTTGTGGAAAGAAAATCAGACATTTTTGTAAATTCAGAAATAGATTTTTGTTTGTTTGGATTAGGGGGGGAAAAAAAAACCCCGTTTATACGCTGTGCTTTACAGAAAGATTGATACATGAGGCTCCATGTTGATCATTTCACAACCAGATTTTTACTGTGCTAGGACACTTTTCATGTGATGCGAAGTTCACGGGACAGCAACGCATAGGATCGAATACATACGTGCACGTTGAAAAACAAGCACTTGAAAAGCTAACCCTACTACTCCAAGCTCTCATGTTAAAAAAAAAAAAAAAAAATAGTGGTTGTGTTTTGTTTCAGCTGACTCCAAACGTCTCCTTCAATTCAATTTCAATTCAGTTTATTCGTATAGCGCTTTTAACAATGGACATCGTCTCAACACTGGACGTTAAATCATGTAAATGTAAATAATCCCCTTTTTTATAACAGCAACCAAGGGCTCCAGACGTGTTCACTTTTTAATGCATTTCTTATGTGTTTAACTTTAAACCACTGCTATTATACCAAAGACTGATTTTTTATTAATACGTTTTCCCAAACTGGAAAGAGCTTGGTTTACAGCTGCTTTAACATAAGTGATAACAGGAACAAACCCCTGTAACTATAGCTATATATAAATTGTAACTGTTGCTGCAGTGCAAGAGGAATAAAAAACTGTAACTTGGTCTCTCTCTCTCACTCTCTCTCTCTCTTCTCTCTCTCTCTCTCTCTACGTCTCTCTCTCTCTCACCCCTCTCTCTTTCTCTCTCTCTCTCACTCTCTCTCTGTCTCTCTCTCTGTCTCACGCTCTCTCTCTTTGTCTCTGTCTCTCACTCCTCTCACTCTCTCTCTCCCCTCTCTCTCTCTCTCTCTCTCTTTGTCTCTGTCTCTCACTCCTCTCTCACTCACTCACTCTCTCTGTCTGTCTCTCTCTGTCTGTCTCTCTCTGTCTGTCTGTCTCTCTCTCTCACACACACACACACACACACACACTAACAATACACAACTATTCTGTTTCTTTGATCTTGATGATTTATCATCCACGTCATCAAACTTTTCTTACATATAACACCGCCTCATCTTTTGAAACGACATAAAAAGTGAGTTTTAAATGTAAACGCTAATTCCCTGATGTGGTTGAGCAAGCCACTGACTGCAGCTTTAAACACTCAGAAGTCTTTTGAGCAGCGAGAGCAGACCGAGGCTCTCGGCATTGTACCGAGTTTGTCAAGTGAGGCTGTTTGGCAGCACTCTGCTCTCACTGAGGTCATGTGGAATGTATTTCCTGTTTGGGTCCCTTCAGTTTTGGAATGAAAGAAAGAAAGAAAAAAGCACTCCTTGATGCTGAATTGATGGCGGTCTTGAAAAACGATCCAAGGACTTTCTTCAGAAAATGTCATGTAAAGAGCATGCGGGGTTTTTTTCCTTTATTTCCTTATTTATTTTGAGTTGGCAGATGCAGACTCACTCTATTTTCACCAAGGCCCGACGAGATATGATGTCGGTATTGAAAGAAAGAGGATACGATCTTATGTTGACGGGAAATAAGGAAAAAGAAATGGATTTAAATATGCTGAATGAACAGTACTGTTCATAAGATAGGAATTCTGTTTTGACAGTTCTTAAGGAATAAAACACTTCCAGGGATGATGTTGGAAAATAATCAACAGCAGGTCGATGTGATGCTGCATTACACGTATACTTATATTGCCAAAAGTATTGGGGCACCCCTCCCAAAACATTGAGTTCAGGGGTTGGGCTTGGCCCCTTAGTTCCAGTGAAAGGAACTCTGAATGCTTCAGCATACCAAGACATTTTGGACAATTTCATTGGTCAGACATTGGTCAATTTGTGGATGGCCCTTTCCTGTTCCATTATGACTTGACTGGTCTGCACAGAGTCCTGACCTCAACCCCATAGAACACCTTTGAGATGAATTAGAGCGGAGACTGCGAGGTCAGTCAAGTTCCTCCACACCAAACTCGCTCATCCATGTCTTTTTGGACCTTGCTTTGTGCACTGGTGTGCAGTCATGCTGGAACAGGAAGGGGTCATCCCCAAACTGTTCCCACAAAGCTGGGAGCATGAAATTGTCCAAAATGTCCTGGTATGCTGAAGCATTCAGAGTTCCTTTCACTGGAACTAAGGGGCCGAGCACAACACCCAGGGCTGCGCGATTCTTGCAAAAATATGAATCACGACTTTTCTCCATGGGAATAGAGATCACGATTCTCTCACACGATTCTCATTTTTACAACGAAAATTACAAACAAAACAACAACAAAAAAAAAACCAGGACGTTCAGTTATAATAAGGTGCTGGAGCAGGGGTC
>JAUCMX010000004.1:5419645-5474645 GCA_033459395.1 Hemibagrus guttatus
CGCTCACTGTGTCTCTCTCTGTGTTTGTGTCTCTCTCGCTCACTGTGTCTCTCTCCTGTGTGTGTGTGTGTGTGTGTGTGTGTGTATGTCTCTCTCTCTCTGAATGATTGTAAGTCTGTATGTTCAGACTCGCGCGCTCTCTCTCTCTCTCGGTCGCTTTGTCTCTCTCGCCCTGTGTCTCTCTTGCCCTGTGTGTGTGTGTCTCTCTCTCTCTCTCTCTCTCTCTCTCTCTCTCTCTCTCTTTCTCTGTATGATTGTATGTCTGTATGTTCAGACTCTCTCTCTCTATCTCGCTCTGTGTCTCTCTCTTTTTCTCTCTCTTTCTCTCTCTTGCTTGCTCTGTGTCTCTCTCGATCTGTGTATCTTTCTCTCTCTATGTATGATTGTAAGTCTGTTCAGGCTCACTGTGTCTCTGTGTGTGTGTGTCTCTCTCTCTCTGGCTCTCTCTCTCTCTCTCTCTCTCTATGTATGATTGTAAGTCTGTATGTTCAGGCTTTAGGCTTCATACAAAATTTTCTAGGCCTCTTTTCCTGGGCCTGTTGCCACACTTGGAGTGGCTGTTATTCCATCAGATTTACAACCAGGAACTTTGTTTAAAGGTCTTTAAATGGACCTCCATCACTCACGCTCTCTCTGTTTTTAGAAAGAGTTGAGGTGGTGGGGAAGTTTGCTTTTGAGGAGGGAGAGGAGTTCACAAAAGCACCTCTCGACATGCTGTAGCCGAGGTGACATAATGGCCAGGCCGGGTAAACACATGAAACTGTTTGCACTGGTGCTGGAAGCAAGATTGCTTTTTGTCGTCACCTCCGCCTTAAACACACACACACACACACACACACACACACACACACACACACACAAAACACACACACACACAACACAACACAAGCTGTGGAAAGCAGGCCACAGGACATCCAGCACATGACAAAACTTTTCAGTGTTTATTTAGTACGACTTTGTCTCTTTTTCCATTTGTTACACTTTCTCTCACACACACACACGTGCACACAGTTTCAAAAGGAAGCCAGGTTTGGAAATCAGTGGAACAAACTATGTGGCATAGAGGAATGTTAGCGCAATGTAACTGCGATGACGGGAGCGGAGGGGCGAAGTCAACCAGACGCATCCTCAGGAAAAGAGTGTATTTATCTTTCCTTCTGTTTCTCTCTCAAGCTTCGTTTCTAACCAGCAGCATGATTCACACAGAGCCATGTGCATCACATCATAACACACTCAGCAGTCAGTTTTCTGAGCGGGGTTTGCTGTCTGTTTTTCCATAGTGGTAGCAGAGAAGAAAGAAAAACGTATTAAGAAATGAAACGATTGCTTTGTCTGTTTGTCCTGTGGGAACGCTGTGCAGTGAGGCGTATTAATAATTATTGACGTTGTAGTGTGTAGATTTACAAAGGTTTTTGTTCCCTTTCTGTATAAAGTGTTTGTGTCACTGTGTCTGAGAGTCAGTCGAAACCTAGCTATCTTTTTGTGATCATTCAACGTCATTGGGATCTATTATATCCTGTCCTGAGGTTTGGTGCTTTATCTTTGGTATAAATACACTCCAGGAAGCTCTCATTCTTTTGTCATCTCTAATGCAGAAGCACAAAATAAAGTAAAATCTAGACATTATTTTATGGTCATGTGACCTACGAATGATCAAGTGCAACCTTTGCGTCCATGTCACTCCGCCTACAGCTTGAAAATTTTGCAGTATGTATGGGAATTTATCTATTTTAGTGTAACAAAAATTTGTACATTTTGAAGGCGTGAACAGACGTGTGATTTGTGCACATGCAAATAGATATAGTTATGTGTATATCCAAATATCTTATCCTATCAGAATAATGGACAGGAACATACCAATCAAGTGTGCTTATTAGAATATTAGGCCACGCCCAAATAGTTTGGACAGAATCATGCCCATCAAGCACACTTATTAGAATATTAGGCTACACCCAAATACTTTGGACAGGAACATGCCAGTCAAGTGTGCTTATTAGAATATTAGGTCACGCCCAAATACTTTGGACAGGAACATGCCTATCAAGTGTGCTTATTAGAATATTAGGCCACGCCCAAATACTTTGGACAGGAACATGCCTATCAAGTGTGCTTATTAGAATATTAGGCTACGCCCAATAGTTTGGACAGGACCATGCCAATTAAGTGTGCTTATTAGAATATAAGGTCATGCCCAAATATTTTGGACAGGAACATGCCAATCAAGTGTGCTTATTAGAATATTAGACAAATACTTTGGACAGGAATGAATTACTGAATTCATCTCATTAGAACATTAATCTATATTTTTCGTCTATATAAACACGTCTATATTTTATAGAAAGATGCCAATCAAGTGCGCTTGTCTTAAAGAATGCGTATTGTGAAATTTTTTCATGATATCAGTATTATATCATCTAGTATCATCTTTATCACCTAGTTTGCACTTTATCCATATTTCATCCTTTGAATCTTTGTCATTTTGGTAAAGTCAAATTTAAAAAAAAAACTGAAAAGCTTGGTGTCCCAGGGTTTTAGAAAACTGTGCTATGTGTGAGCCATAGAAGTGATCATTTTCACTTATTATACTTTTTGGAGATGAGGATAAAGTGTACAGCTGGAACATTTTGTGCTGTACCACTGCAAAATGGATAAAGCACATTTCCAGCTATCTGGTGCCAAAAGTTCTGGGACTTTTTATGTAGGAAGCAGGAGACACAGATTTTAAGGTGGTAGCTGATCATCGTGAGAACCACTGCTGGACCTTTCACCTCATGAGCTCAGCTGTTTGCTTGAATCATTTCCCGTCTCTGTTTTGGATAAAAGTGTCTGTCGCATGCATAAATGTAAACTTCGCCTTTAAATTTCCATGTATGCAAATTCGGCACTGGTGCTCAGCTTAATGTCGGGGATGTTAGAGTGGCAGTGGTGGAAATGGTTTGAATGGCGGTATTGATTCTCTGTGTACAGATCTCTAGTGTCTCTGAACAATGGAACACTTTGAGTCAGTCTCTGGGTTGCTCCATGTCCTGACATGTCGTGTGTCATATGTGGGTTTCTGAAGCGATAGGCTGCATCTAGCACAGCCCGCGCCAGGATATGACATCATGCTTCTATGGTTACTGGAGCCTTAGACTCCATTATTTCTCCAAAAGCCAGTGCAACATTTGAAATGACCTTTGACCTAAGTGGGGTTTTTTTTTGTTGTTTTTTTGTTGTTTTTAAAAGCATTGCTTTTATTAAACTAAATATAATATTACTGAAAATTTCTTTATATATATATATATATATATATATATATATATATATATATATATATATATATATATATATATAAAATATATAGTGTAAATAATGTGTGTGTGTGTGTGTGTGTGTATATATATATATATATATATATATACATACACACACACACATTATTTACACTATATTTTATATATATATATATTAATATATAATATATAAAATGACTTGATGTTTAAAGAACACCCTTCCTTTGATTCTGACCCTTTATCTCTTTTTTTTTGTCTCTCTTTCTTTCAGGAAGTGACCGTGAGGCCTTACAGACACGCTGTGCTTTCACGGAGAATCCGAAATCTGCTAACACACACGCTTCCTTTGAAGATTAACTACCTCTGGGGTATTGGGGAGGAACTCTAGACGGGATCTGGATGAGTTTCCCAGCAGCAGAAGCAGCAGTGGTGGCGTGTTATCTCTCTGACAGACTGGATCTGTCAGCCTGCTAGCGTTCAGTCTGTGCCAAGGCTCCATCGTCCTGTAGTCGGACATTTGCTTTTTCCACTTTCCTTACTGTTGACCAGTGGACCGTTACTATTCTCATAACCATACTGTGGGATTTTTTTTTTTCCTTCTTCAGACACCTTTTTAAAAGTTTTCTATTTTTTATTAGAGGTCTATATACACACAAGAACAGATATACAATAGAAAGCTATAAGGATTTTTTTTTCACTTCCGTTTGAAGGATATATTATGCACTTTTGGGATATTTTTCAGGATTTACGCTTACTTGTGGTGTGAAGATAAAGAGATTTTATCTTTTAGCTCAACTACAAAAAGTAATATAGCAGCAACACATTGATCCTATATATATATTTTTTCTTTGTTTGTTTGTTATTGTTGGTTTTTTCCACCACGTCGTAAGCTACAGTAGAGCTGCGCATCACGTTTAGACGTTCAACTCACGTGACGGTGTTTCTGTTTCAATCTCATCACCTTTCTGCTACAATAAGGAATACTGACATGACTCTCTGGCTCATGGAACATTTAAGCTATCAATTTACTTGAGAAGAAAAGTTTCTACGGTTGTACATCCGGGCAGAAATCTTTATTGAATTCCAAATCAAAATAAAGGCAAACAGAGAGAGTCTTAACCAAGCCTTTGGTGGGAAAGGGCACTTGGCCGTGTCCACTACTTATGTATTGTTGCAGCGCGCAAGAAAGTAAAATGGACTATAAGCGACGCTTCTTGCTTGGCGGGTCCAAGCAGAAAGCGCAGCACCAGCACCAGCAATACCCGCTGCCCGAGCTGAGCCAAGCCCTTAGCGCCCCGCTTGGCACCTCCTGCTCCACCCCGACCCCGCTGGCACCTGTAGGCTCCACCCTTTCTGCTTGCCATGAAGTTTCAGGCACAGGCAACACCACAACCGCGATTGCTGACATCCAGCAAGGGATCTCTAAGTACCTGGACGCCCTGAACGTCTTCTGCCGTGCCAGCGCCTTCTTGACGGACCTCTTCGGGAGCGTATTTCGCAACTCGCGCTACTCCAAAGCTGCCATGCAGCTCAAGGACGTGCAGGAGCACGTGATGGAGGCGGCCGGCCGCCTCACGGCTGCCATCAAGCCCGAAATCGCCAAGATGCTGATGGAGCTTAGCGCCGGTGCTGCCAACTTCAAAGACCAGAACGACTTCAGTCTTCAGGACGTGGAGGTACGACGCAGGAACTTCATTTACTTGGGTGTTAAAATTACGCTGATGAGATTAAAGTCAAGCTGCATGTTAATGTTAGTAACATGTTAGGTCACTCTAAAACCACAGTTTACATTGGCTTGCATGATCTGTTTCACTTTTAACACTTTAATCCAGTCGTCATAAAGCTGCAGTCCAGGATGCACCTCCAGCAGAAAAGATGAATCATCTTTTGACGTGCTGATTTCTCCACTTCTTGAAAGTATAGCTTACTTATAAGGTTATTTGCTGAGTAAACACGCTGACGGGAGAAAACAGGGAAATATGTTCTGCTTCCTGCTCGTCACTTAAGTTTCCATATATGTGTAATAATTTTAAACTTCATGTTTCTGAAGAAATGTGTAGGAGAGCTGTTCCCTTTTTATTACCGTACTTAAAATTACAAGCAGGAACATGTCTCTAGAAAATCTAAATACTTTCAATAATTAAATATCCTTATAGTGTATTGTTATTGTATGTGTTGTAAATTCTTCAGCTATCCACCAGCTTCCATGTTTCATTTTTATTTTCTTGATAAAAATAAGGTGCATTTTGTGTGTGTGTGGACTGCACAGAGGAACATTACAAGTGTTGGGTCATTTGGGATCAGTCTCTTTCCACATTGCTCCCATTTGTTACACCATAAATAAACAATTTAAAGTCACCAATCCGTTAAAACTGCTAGTATTTTTGGAACAGTCTCTTGCTGCAGAGCTAAACATCCAGGGGGTGGAGCTTGATCTGATCTGACTCCTCCTACAAACCTAAACTCTAATCTTAATACACATAGTGCTGTGCAACACAATAAACACATGGAGTCTCCACCCACTGGACTTTTGGTTCAACTCCGCCCAGGTAGGAGGAGCCATATAGAACCTCAACCCCATAGAACACCTTTGGGAAGAATTAGAGCGGAGACTGCGAGCCAGACCTTCTCATCCAACATCAGTGCCTGAGCTCACAAATGCGCTTCTAGAGGAATGGTCAAAAATTCCCATAAACACACTCCTAAACCTTGTGGAAAGCCTTCCCAGAAGAATTGAAGCTGTTATAGCTGCAAAAGGCAGGCCAACTCCATATTACATTCATGTGCATGTAAAGGCAGACGTCACAGTTTTGACCTGGCTCGCAGTCTCCGCTCTAATTCATCCCAAAGGTGTTCTATGGGGTTGAGGTCAGGACTCTGTGTGAAGTTCCTCCACACCAAACTCACTCATCCATGTCTTTATGGACCTTGCTTTGTGCACTGGTGTGCAGTCATGTTGGAACAGGAAGGGGTCATCCCCAAACTGTTCCCACAAAGCTGGGAGCATGAAATTGTCCAAAATGTCTTGGTATGCTGAAGCATTGAGTTCTTTTTACTGGAACTAAGGGGCCAAGCCCAACCCCTGAATTAATTGATTTAGAGGGGTGTCCCAAAACGTTTGGCAATATGGTGTACATGCGAAGAAATAAATTTCACCCAAAATGACCCAGTACTAAATACAAAACAGTGCACTTTTTTCTATCAAGAAAACAAACATAGACTGTAAATGACACATGGGAGACTCGGGACAACTGTAATTACATGCAGCACAGTCACAGCACAACATGAAGCAGACAAACAAGGCTGCAATCAGACCATCAGCGTATTTTACTTTGTTTACTGCTAGTGTGTGGAAATCAGTGTAAACTGGGTCAAAGTTGAGTTTTGAATGAATGCAGCACCAAGGAGCAAAGCAGCTTTGCTCCTCATCATCTGTAAGCACCCTAAGAGTGTTGGCTACTGAAATGTTTTCTCAGAGCAGGAGGTTGTTAGCTGGCACAGAGGAAGCGTGAATAAATATCGGCCTGTTCGTCTTTTTTTTTTTTTTTTGGCTTAATCATGAGTGACCCTGTTTTTCCGACATTTTTCTACCAAACTTAAGCGTGATCAAATTGCAGATTTTTTTGACGTTGAAATCAGACCGCATTTTTTATTTATTTATTTATTTATTTTAAAAACCTTTAACCAACTTATGTAAGACTCATCAATTAGTGGAGAAGTAGATTTAAGAGATAAATCCAAGCTCTGTTGTCTTTTAATTTCATTTAGTTAAGCTACAAACATGGTTTCTGTCTCATTTAATGGAAATTCATTCAAGTGTCTTACAGAAGCATATTTCAGAGGCACAGTATCTTCCCTCTTTTGGACAGCATTAATCTCTCGTCCGTCTTGCCGCTCGTTCCTGAGGTTAAGCCGCGCTCGTGTTTTCCCAGAGCCGGATATAGCGGAGTGTAGCTCGTCAGCTTGAATGAGTTTAAAACGGTCTTTTATGAAGGAAGGAGGACCGTGCCCTGGTGGATGTGGTCATGCCCAGAACAGGAAGGCCGCACACCACAATCTGTAAAGCAGGTCATCTTGTGGTGAGGAGCGAGAGCCGCCTCAGAACCAGAGAGACCTCATTCAGGGCTGCATTACTGCTGCTTACCCTCCTGCTGAAGTTTAAATGATTTCTCACTAGAAACTAGACCCTTATTTTTTGTTTTGCTCTGAGTTTTGGACATTGTGTCTCATGTTATGTAATCAAATTGAACAGACATGCATTTATTTTTTTATTGCTGATGTTAAAGTTGCATTACATGACAGCAAGATGCCTCAAATCATTCATTCATTGTTAATATTAGAGAACCAAATGTGCTTCTGAGTGTGCGCTAATTATTCTTAAATCATCATATAAATGGAGACACAGCACGGGTGAATCTGATCAGAAGAAGGGAGTTATTTTTCCTATAACAGCACCTCTGGGGCAGTTGCTCCGTCTGTAACGTGAGCATTGGGGTGATATTAATGCGCTTGATCTGTTGCTTTATTGTTTCTATGGTAACTGCCCTCACACAGGAACAGCAGACACTCGAGAAATCTAAGACTAATAATAAGCAGAGTATGAAACTTTTTTTAACCAAATATAGCATGTAATCGTTGAAGTGGTGACATTTTTTTGTTAGTTTATTTAAGGTTTAGTGTTGAGTGTTAGCTCTTTATAATAGTCATGATGCTTTGTGAGGGTCAACAGTTTAGGAAAGTTTGCAGGACGAGAGGAGTTTATGCTTTCTGATTTCTTCATAAAAAAGGAAAGAGTGATGGAGGGGGGTTGAAAAGAGGGATAGCGCGAAAGTGGTAGAAAAGAGGGAGTGAGAGAGGGGTAGAAGAAAGGAAGAGGGAGAGAGAGAGGTAGAAGAGAGGGATAGAGAGAGGGGTAGAAAAGCGGGAGAGAGAGGGGTAGGAGAGAGAGGGGTAGAAGAGAGGGATAGAGAGAGGGGTAGAAAAGAGGGAGGGAGAGAGAGAAGGGTAGAAGAGAGGGATAGAGAGGGAGGGGTAGAAGAGAGGGATAGAGAGGGAGGGGTAGAAGGGAGAGAGAGAGAGGGGTAGAAGAAAGGGGGAGAGAGGGGTAGAAGGGGGGGGAGAGAGAGGGGGGTAGAAGAGGGAGAGAGAGAGAGAGGGGTAGGAGAGAGAGAGGGGTAGGAAAGAGGGAGGGAGAAAGAGGGGTAGAAGAGAGGGAGGGGTAGGAGAGAGGGAGGGAGAGAGAGAGGGGTACAAGAGAGGAATAGAGAGGGAGGGGTAGAAGAAAGGGGGAGGGGGGGTAGAAGAGAGGGATAGAGAGAGAGGGGTAGGAGAGAGAGAGGGGGGTAGAAGAGGGAGATAGAGAGAGGGAGGGGTAGGAGAGAGGGAGGGGTAGGAGAGAGGGAGGGGTAGGAGAGAGGGAGGGAGAGAGAGAGGGAGAGAGAGAGAGGGGTACAAGAGAGGGATAGAGAGGGAGGGGTAGAAGAAAGGGGGAGGGGGGGTAGAAGAAAGGGGGAGGGGGGGTAGAAGAAAGGGGGAGGGGGGGTAGAAGAGAGGGATAGAGAGAGAGGGGTAGGAGAGAGAGAGAGGGGGGTAGAAGAGGGAGATAGAGAGAGGGGTAGAAGAGAGAGAGGGAGGGGTAGAAGAGAGGGAGGGGTAAGAGAGAGGGAGAGGTAGAAGAGAGGGAGGGGTAGGAGAGAGGGAGGGAGAGAGAGAGGGGTAGAAGAGAGAGAGAGGGAGAGAGAGAGAGGGGTACAAGAGAGGGATAGAGAGGGAGGGGTAGAAGAAAGGGGGAGGGGGGGTAGAAGAGAGGGATAGAGAGAGAGGGGTAGAAAAGAGGGAGGGGGGCTAGAAGAGAGGGAGAGAGGGTGAGGAAAGTGAGAAGAGGAACTAACTTGTTTTGTTCCTCAACATTCAGTGTAATTCTAAGGACTGGAGAGTAAGATGATGATTTATCATGAGATTAATATTCTGTGTCAAGATTGAGGGTCATGTCATGGGGATTAAGATGTATTTTTATCATTCTTTTTGTTTTTGATCGGAATTGATTCTGAAAGCAGATTTAATAAGGTTTTCTGTTGTTTGAGTATCAAGAATTAGAAATGTTACTTTTTTGTGCTGAATTTCCTGTATTGCAGATTTGAAAGATTTCCACGCAGTCTCTGTAGAAAGCCGTTCGCTGTGGAATGTTGACGAATCCTAGATCATTTCCGATCGTTCAGGAATGTTTGCTATTTAAAAAAAGGTCTACCGAAGCAAACACGGTGCGAATATTCATGTCGGAGAAGTCAAACCAGGTTTTTCATCCCTGAAAGCTCCTTTAAATAAACAGACGGCTCACATTTTCTCCGTTAAAATGATTATTTATGTTTTAAATCTGCTCACTGTCTGCTTTGTGTGACTCAGCTGCCAAATATGCATGAAAATGCCATCGTTTATTAGCCTGCTGTCTGCTGCGCTCAGGAGCTAACCACAGGACACAGAATTCCTGACAGGCGGAAGAGACACACAGTGGACAAGGACTGTATGCGGTGTGGCAATTCTGAGTGTCTTGTTTTTGTTGTTTTTGTTCAAGGGAAGCCTGCGCTCTATGGGGATGGAGGTGTTGGGTTGCACTAAAGCTGCCGTGCTCTTGGCAGGATCTGGAGCCGGGTTTTCCCCAGCTCCCTTGGGATACTTGATACTGCTTTTGTCTAAATTAAACACTGCTATTATCTGCAGGGAAGAACAACTAGGAAGTATATAACACCCAGCTTGCCAGGATATAAG
Source organism: Hemibagrus guttatus (assembly GCA_033459395.1). NCBI lineage: Eukaryota > Metazoa > Chordata > Actinopteri > Siluriformes > Bagridae > Hemibagrus > Hemibagrus guttatus. Next base: position 5,429,683 of record JAUCMX010000004.1, read on the forward strand.
GTGTCTTCTCCTAGCTGGGATTTTCCCTGCTGAAAACACTTTCCCACCTTGATCAGCACTGTGCATAACATCTCAAATTTGGCCTTTTTGACAGTTTTCACAAGCAGAGCAGATCTGCAAGCTGCTTAATCCATGAGGCATGGCTTATAGTTGTCTGTTTTAGTAAAGGAGGCGTGGCTTATAGCTGGCAGTTTTAGTAAAGGAGGCATGGCCTATAGCTTATATTAGTAGGAGAATGTTGGACATGGAGCTGCCAGGCAGGAGGCAAAGAGGAAGGCAAAAGAGGAGGTATATGGATGGAATTAATGAGGATATGAAGCTAGTGGGTGCAAGTGTTGAGGATGCAGAAGATAGGGATAGGTGGAGAGAGATGATTCGCTGTGGCGACCCCTGAAGGGAAAAGCCGAAAGAAGAAGAAGAAGGCATGGCCTATAGCTGTTGGTTTTAGTAAAGGGGGTGTGGCTTATAACTGTCAGTTTCCGTGAAGGTGTGGCTTATAGTTGTCAGTTTCAGTGAAGAAGGCGTATCTTATAGCTGTAAGTTTTAGTAAAGGAGGCATGGCTTATAGCTGTCAGTGTAAATGAAGGAGGCGTGGCTTATTGCTGTCGCTTTCAGTGAAGGTGGTGTGCTTTATAGCTGTCATTTTCAGTGAACAGGCATGACCTCATTTGGTAGGCTTCGGTGGATGAGGCGTGGTCTTTGCCTGTCGGATTTGGTGAAGGAGGCATGGCCTTTACCTCTCAGTTTCAGGCGAGGAGCTAGGGCCTTTGCTTGTTGGTTTCAGTGGAGGAGGCATGGCTTCTGTCTTTTGGTTCCAGTGTAGAAGGTGTGGCCTTTGCCTGCCAATTTCAGTAAAGGAGGTGTGGCCTATGTCTTCTGGCTTCAGTAAAGGAGGTGTGACCTTATCTGTTGGTTTCACTGATGGAGGCGTGGCCTTTGCCTCCCTCTACAGTTTAAAAACATTGTACTGTTTTTTTTTACTCTCTTGTCAATTAAAGGCCAAATGTTTCAAAGTTTTTAGTGCACATATCAGCTTAACGTTCCTCATCCAGTAGCATGGCTTCCTTCTCTTGGTTTAGAATGGTTTGTTTGTTCTCGTCACTAGCAACTCATTATTGACCTTTCCTCTGAAACCCACTCGATTTTCCGGGCTCTGAATGAGACTCGGCTAAGCCAGTCTGGTTCCATTATTTGAGCTGGGTTCTTGGGGTCAGGGTTGTGCTCTGTGTGCTACTGAAACTAGTACAGCCTTGTTTTTCCTGTCTGCTGCTACATGGGGGAGGGGGCACATATTTCTGCTTTTTACAACTCAGCCTGCAGGTATTTTCAGCATGCACCTGTGAAAAAAAACACCCCGGCCTCATTCGGAGAAGAGGTGATGCGGCGTCATCTCATCATTCGTCTTCTTTTCCACGCTGCTTAGTGGAAAGTAAAATATCAGTTTGTTTTTGTCTGGCTCTTTATTTATACTTGTGAATCACTGAGCACCGACGTCTCCGCTCATTGCTCAGAGTATGTTGCATGACGGTGGAACACTAGAGTTATGGAGGAAATCTGAGATGTTTGGGAGCAAGGTGATACATCACGCGATCCACTAACACTTGGAGCTGCTGGCCAAATCGAGGCTTATCTCAAATACTGTGTGTATACCCAGTCGTAGTGTTTTGAGCGCTGGCCTTGGCCTTCACATTAGGATGAATGGAAGGGAAGCTGAGATTCCCTATTAAGGCAGAAGATTTTGTGCCTAACATCTGCATAAGGAACCAGAGCACTATTAACATTGAGTGTAGTACAGGATCAGCAGCTTCTCACAATAAATACTATAGTGTTCTATTCTCTTTTTTTTTTCTTTTTCTTTTTTTTTTAACAGCAATGATGTCTGCTCCTGGGCGGTAGAGAATGTGATCAGTGTATGTACGGTGTGCAGATAAAGCAGCTAGTGCTCTCCAAGTACATGCAGCTGCTCTGTGATGCTTGAAATTTATCATTCTTTAATACTTCTACCAATCATAAGGAAAGTGGTGGGGTAAAAGGGGTAGCCTTGAATACCCAATAAGGCTGAGCGATATAATATAAATATCGTGTCATATTTTCAACTCAGGAACTGTAGAAGTGGCAACGTTTCTTGTACGACTAGATGAATGATTAACATTAGCTATCACTTACTATTTTTGTCCCCTGATGAAGGCAAAGTAAAAAAATTCCTAAAACTACAATCTAACTGTTTTTTCAGGAGCAAATGTGCAAACATGTTCCTGAGATCCTGAAGAGGTTCTTGTGGTGACAAAAACATCTAAATTTAGCTGCACTCTATATCGACATCACAGTTACAGAGACATTGGAACACACACAAACCCATTCATAATTTTTCTCCCAAATATCTTATTGACTTAATGAATGTTACTTCTTTTAATCCGGTTTTTACATGCGAGTGTCATTTTTTTTAATTTAGTCAAGTATCTATAGATGGGGGGTGGTGGTGGTGGTAGCTCAAGTGGTTAAGGCTCTGGGTCGTTGACTGGAAGATCGGGGTTTAAGCCCCAGCACCGCCATGCTGCCACTATTGGGCCCTTGAGCAAGGCCCTGAACCCACCCTGCTCCAGGGGTGCTGCACCATGGCTGACCCTGCGCTCTGACCCCAACCCCCAAGGATGGGATATGCGAAGAAAGAATCTCACTGTGCAGTAATGTATATGTGACACAAAGACAACTTCACTATACGTGTACTGAAATTCACACAAAATGGTGCAGTAGTACCGTTACATCATGTTTCTTCCTTTGGTTGTGTTGGCCATTGTTGGACATTAGTTCATGGTGGTTGCTCCCAGGGTTTGATCCTGAGCATTGATCTTGAGCAGTTCCTTCCAGGTACTTCTGTTTCCTCTCTCATTCCAGAAATATGCCTCACAGCTTGTTTTTGGCTGTGTGTGTGTATGTGTGTGTGTGAGATGCTCTTTGGCACACTGTCCAATGTGTTTTCTGGATAAGTGTTGGATCCACCATGACTCTGAATTGAGGACAATTACTGAATAATTCAATTTGTCTCGCGCTTCTGCATGCTGGTGTGTTGCTGAGTCAAGGTGTAAACAATCCGAATGAGCAGGCATTCATCTCTCAGCTGAATAATAATAAAAAAAAAATCCCCACATCACATGATATGTGTCTAAATAAGAAGGACATGGGTAATTCCTAAACAGATTTCCTCCTTCTGAACAAAGACTTTTTCATGTGGTCGTGCGGTTGTTCATCTGATTTTCCCCACTGAAGCTATCAGATGTCGAGACTCTGAAATTAAGACACTCTGAATTAAAGATCTGGTTGTGGGGTTAGTTTGTCTGATTTAATATAACACATAATGGGGCACAGTCTCGAGTGTGTGTCTGTGGAATTGGGCCAGAATCTTTCATAATGGAGGAGCAATGAATTGTGGCAGGAGTACGATTACATGTAACACAAAATAGAACAGCTCACATTACAGTTATTAGTGGTCTCTTGGACTGAAGTCCCATTCAATACACTTTCTGTACTTTAAGACAGCTCTTTTAATGTTTATATTTATGGTATTTTCATTCGATGTTTTATGTGAGTATTTTAATTAAATGCAAACCTTATTCTTGGCTTCAATTCACCCAAGTCCAATACATCATTTTGAGAAAAAAAAGAAAAACAACCACATCTGAGAAGATGATCATTTCAGCCACAATAAAGCCACTGTAAACTTTATATCTGTAAATATCACTGTGTAATTTCCAGCCTTTATACTCTGACAGTATTTCTATATTATTAAAATTTATTCAAGTACCCCAACCGTTCCATATTTCTGCTTTATCGAAGCTCTAAATGCACCTGATCCAGGTGATGAGCATTCTTTATACTGTGTCAGTAGCTGCAGTGTGTTGGGAGCTGGAATTTTTGTAATGTGAAGAAAGCAGAGCTCTTGAAGGATGATTATACACCTACACAGTTATGTTTATACCCGATCTTGTCCTCTAGAGAATCGTTAGATGGTAAACACTGTTATTCATTTTCAGCACACAATACAAGCCTTAATCTTAATGTCAAAACGTTCATTTTGGAAGGAGGCTTTATTTTGTTCAGAATCCGATCCGTAAACAGAGCTAAGCGGATCCTCTTAAACACAGAGCTATGGCTGCTTCACCTGGTGCTTTTTTTTTTTTCTTTTTCTTTCTCCTCTCAGGTACTGGGCCGCTGTTTTCTGACTGTGTTGCAAGTTCATTTCCAGTTCCTGTCTCAGGCTCTGCAGAAAGTGCAGCCGGTGGCGCAATCCTGCCTGGCAGAGGCGCTGGCGCAGGTGCAGGAGCGCTGCACAGGGGCTCGCAGTCAGCCCGGAGCTCTCAGCGAGCTGGACGAGGCGGCACGATCGTGGAAAAGTGCAGCGGAGGTACGCAGTGCATACACTTTGTCAGTTACCTTCAAAACACACACAGACGAACACTGCTGAAAGCCATCTTGCGTAATAACTCATTGATTCTCATCTGAAAACATGCATGCAAAACGGATGATCATTGGCAGCTGATCTGAACCGTCATCCTCCATGTTGGTTTTCATTAGAATTAACATTTGTTACTGATAAATTCAGCAAGAGCACAAGTTTCGTGATCATGATTATCGTAGACTTCTACAAGCTTGCGTGTGCAGAAGGCGGCAGATTGCGTTTTTTTCCATCTCTTCAGCTGCCCTGTGATGTAACACGAGCAGTGGTTGGCTCACCCTCCCTTGTTCCAGGCTGTCATCTGATATGGGTGGGGACTGGAAAAATTGGGAGACTATTTGGAAAAATAACCTGGAATTTGCCTTATGGAATACATTTGTTTGTCTGATCAGTGGTACTGTGCAAGAGCTACATTTCATTTCAGTAGTGTAAAAATAAGTCTTTGTACAAGCCACAGTACTTGCTGAAGGGCAACTGACATTCCACATAGTCCAGAAAATAATCAAACTATTGGTTGGTTCATCGTTGCTCATATATGCATCATGATACAGATATGAAGAACAGGCGTTTCTAGATGAAATTTTACGCTCGGACAAGCCCTCTTTGTGTCGCAGAAAAGGAGGTTTTAGCTGTTTAAAAAAAGCCTCTTGGAGCTCTTGTGCTCTTTCGGAGAGCTGGTGAAGTGTGACCCATAGCTGACATGCCTTGAATTTGAGGTCATCTGTTTCACTCGGTATTTAATTAGAAATGTCATTGGGCGTTATTGGATTTCAAGGCATGCAGCGCACTCCCTGGATGCTGAGATTAACTGTACTACAGGCGATAATGTTGATTTATAATTATTTTAGCGCTGTAGGACCTTGTCTGAAGTTTGGGGTCTTGGTTGTTTTTTAAGTTGTTCATTAGTAGAAGTTAAAGCAGGCCAGAATGGGTACTATTACGTCAAGCCCGTTTTCTACTGCTAAGTAATAAACTAAAAATTCTTGGCAAGTGATGAAAGGACAGGTGGCATAACTAAATGAAATGATGCAAATTTGCCCACATTTGGCCCACAGATATTCTGTGTGTGTGTGTGTGTGTGTGTGTGTGTGTGTGTGTGTGTGTGTGTGTGTGTGTGTGTTCTTCAGGCAACGGCGCGTCTACGAGAGCGAGGCCGTGACGGCTGTCTGGCTGGTTTTCAGGTGCAGCAGCTCTTCTGCTCCCACAGCCCCTCTCTCCCCGACCAGCAGCTCAAAGAGCTCAACCTGAAGATAAACAGCGCTCTGCAGGTCAGATCTCCAGCGATTCTGTTTGGTTTTTAAGAATAAAATGCTGACATATAGTTACCCTTTAGACACCATTATAGCAAGAGATGCACCTTGTTATCGAGAAGCCTGTTTTAAGACACCTTCTCTGAGGTCACGGTCACTGAGCACCAGGTAAAAGGGCAAAACCAGTTGCTCCACTGATATCTCTCAGTACACTTTTGTCTAGGCTCTGTGTTGGAGATAGCTTCATACAACACTAACGCTGATTGATATACGTGAACTAGCCCACAATCTTAGAGAACACAACTTTCACTGTTTCAGGGTGTGTATTTTTATTACCTGAACAGTGGTTTCTGTCCATTGGATTATATAATCACTGTCGTTTATTCTGGGACATTTTCAAAACCTGCACAAACCAGACAGTTTTAGCATGCTAGTTAAAACATGAGCAATAAATACACACACCTGTGTGAAATGATAACCAGGTGACTCTCACTGATGTGTGTAAATGAGCTTGATGTAAAGAAATACAGAGACGCTCAGCAACACCACCTGACCATCATGATGGGCGGTGGTAGCTCAAGTGGTTAAGGCTCTGGGTCGTTGACCGGAAGATCAGGGGTTCAAGCCCCAGCACCACCAAGCTGCCACTGTTGGGCCATTGAGCAAGGTATCATGGCTGGCCCTGCGCTCTGACCCCAACCCCCAAGGATGGGATATGCGAAGAAAAGAATTTCACTGTGCAGTAATGTATATGTGACAAATAAAGACAACTTGACTATTTCTCTTCTCTGATTAAAAACCCTATTCCCCACTTATAGCATAATATTGACTCATTCTGATTCCTGACTGATTTGTTTTATTCTCTCATACTCTAATTCGTTCTGTATTCTGATTGGCTGTTAGCTTCTGCCTGTCAACGTTTCAGAACTGGCACCTGATTCGTATGTACAAATATTTACAAAGCTGACAGCACTGATTTTGATTTAATACTACAATGATGCAATGGTGACTCACAACAGCACAGGAACATCAGATTATACAGGGCTTTTGCTTATGTTTTTTCTTTTTATTTCATATAAAGAAAAAAATATGCACAGATGCTTTAAACTGTGTCGTGTTTGTGTGCAGGCATACAGATCTGCGCTGGACTCTCTGGGTCACTGTGAGTACGCTCTCAAAGGAGGATTTCACCTGAAACCCAAAGCTATAGAAGCTGCCTTACAGGTACGGACCGTTGAGTCTGATGCATACATGTTGTTTTTGTTGATTTTAATGCTGATTAACTGCATTGTATAACTGCATATGTACACCGATCAGGCATAACATTCTGAGCAGTGAGAGGTGAAGTGAGTAACGCTGATGATCTCCTCATCATGGCACCTGTTAGTGGGTGGGATATATTAGGCAGCAAGTGAACATTTTGTCCTCAAAGTTGATGTGTTAGAAGCAGGAAAAATGGACAAGCGTAAGGATTTGAGCGAGTTTGACCAGGACCAAATTGTTTAGGCTAGACCACTGGATCAGAGCATCTCCAAAACTGCAGCTCTTGTGGGGTGTTCCCGGTCTGCAGTGGTCAGTATCTATCAAAAGTGGTCCAATGAAGGAACAGTGGTGAACCGGAGACAGGGTCATGGGCGGCCAAGGCTCATTGATCCACATGGGAAGGCTGACCCGTGTGATCCGATCCAACAGACGAGCTACTGTTGCTCAAATTGCTGGAGAAGTTAATGCTGCTTCTGATAGAAAGGGGTCAGAATACACAGTGCATGACGGGTCAGGGCTGTTTTGGCAGCAAAACGGGGACCAACACAATAGGCAGGTGATTATGCCTGGTCAGTGTATGTGAACGTGTTAATACTTTCTTTAACTGTTTAGCTTTATATATGAGAATATGTTTGCGTGTGTGTGTAGGGTTGCTGTAGTGAGGCTGAGGCTCAGCAAGCAGGCAGAATGCAGACCACATCTCAGCCACTCCAGTGCGAGTTACCCACAATCCCCCTGCAAATCGGCTCACACTTCCTCAAAGGAGTCTCCTTCAATGAGTCGGCCGCTGATAACCTCAAACTCAAAACGGTATGCACACTTGTACACACTCAGGCTCTCTACTCATTTCTCCATCTGCAGCTCACCTCAGAATAGTGCTGATACAAATGATCATTTTAAATGATTGTTGAAATAGATCTGGTCATTCTAAAGATGGCAATCGTTCCTGCCCACACTCACCTGGAGCATTCATCAAATCCAAGCGCTTTAGAAAAGACGGAAACCCGAGCAGCCGCTCTGCAATCCTGTCTTGTTTCGACTTCACTATTACAAACTCCTACAAGTGTTTTCCTGCATGCAGATGTCCCCTGGAGCACAGTTTTTTCCTTTCTTCCTGTCTTTCCTTGTCTTGGGATGCATGTGTTTATGTTCTGCTGCAATCGTTTTCCCAAGCAGATTCTTTCAGAGTGAGGTTTTAGCTAATCAGTTTTTTCTTTTTTCTTCAGCCAAAACATTTGGCATGAGAATTGTGCTGTTATCTTGCACTGCAGTTTAACAAATAAGGAAAGCTATAATATATAAGCTATATATAATCCTGCACATTTAAATCATAACACTCTTGTATCAGATTGCATTCAAAGAAATATGATTTAAATTACTGGAAGATAAAGGGCATATTGTGTTTAAGAGGCGAGGTCTTTCTTTCACCATTTAGTCATTATTTTTTGAGCTGTGAGTTTTCAGCTGTCTGAGTTTAATAGGTGTCACTGAATATAAATGTACAGCTGCACTGTAATTTGTGCTCGGTACTTAATGGGCAAATTGCCGTTTATTAATATAAGCACATGAAAAAAAGAGGCATTACGAAATCTGAAAGTTTGATAGGATTGTTTGGCTTAGTTAGGCCTAGGAAAAGTTTCACACAACTTTTGTGAACGCTGGATGAAGGATCTTTTGAGGAGATACTAAACATGAGGATCTTCTTCCTATCATAATATCATGAGTGTATAAATGGACATGACAGTTTTGGAGTTCTATGTCTCTTTCTTCTCCTCTTTAGCACACCATGTTACAACTTATTAAGGAGGCTTCAGGACAGAACGGCGTCTCGGCACGTGATGGCTCACCTGTGACGGAGGTGTTGAACCTGGTGTGTCCCTCCACCTGGAGGGGAGCCTGCAAAACCGCCGTGCAGCTGCTGTTCGGACAAGCCGGACTGGTGAGGGCACTGGCACTACCACTTATATCACACTTATTTATTTTTACTGATGAAGTCCAAACCTACAGCTGAGCAGATGAAGGTTAAGTGGTTCTTTGGCAGTCCACTGAGTCCTCGCTGCTCCTTATAGAGTTAGACCGAGATGTATAGCTTTGTGCATGTACGAATAAAAGTTTACACACGAAACATAAATTTCTGTCAATTAGGTTCTTAAATCCAGTGAACTGTACAGTTCTGTGTAAATTAAGTACAGGAGCTAGGAGTGTAAAGATTTATTAGATTTGGGTTTGTACTCTGATCTAAATATTTACAAGACAGCTGCAGAGATTGAACCTAGTTTTTTACATAGAATACTACTGTCTAACACACACACACACAGCTCTTTTCATTGCTAGTGTATTATTATTAAGAAATGCCTCAGTATCTGTTGGTCAGAGTAAAGGAGGCGTGGCCTCAGAATCTGTTGGTCAGAGTAAAGGAGGCGTGGCCTCAGAATCTGTTGGTCAGAGTAAAGGAGGCGTGGCCACTTGTTCCTTAAACCCATTTAAAAACATTTTTTTTATTTAAATTGAATAGTTTTTACAATACTGACTCCCTAAATGCACCAAAACACTTATATTAACAATTATATTGCATTGAGTGACTTGCCATGCATTTAAATCACATGCACATTAAAAAGTTCATCGTAATATCTCGGACTTTTCTTTGTCCTTTAATTCGGCATTTTTCTGGAAATAATGTTTTACATTTTAAGATTCTTTGAATTTGTGTGTTCTCTTACGTTGTTATATTCTATTCAGTATTTATGTATATTTTTTCTTACTTTTCCACATCAACTATTTTATCCTTGTGCGTTTTATTGCTATTATTAGCATTTTAATTTTCCCTGCATTGTTGTACAGCACTTGATGAGCTACCATGTGCATAAACAGTATTCTGAAGACGTTATTGCTGTTGCTACTATATTTACAAAATCTAACCCATTGTGTGTCTGAGGCTCTCCTCCACATGGAAAATAGCTCGATTGTTTAGAAATAATTAGAAATTATTTATATAATTTATAAAGAAAACTCAAATTATCTTTCTAAAAACACTCTTTCTGATTTCCTGCTGGCCGTGTGTGTGTGTGTGTGTGTGTGTGTGTGTGTGTGTGTGTGTGTGTGTGTGTGTGTGTGTGTTTTTTTAGTGGACACTCCTTTGCTTCAGGGAATTAGGGTCATTTGGGTTGTGAGGATACACCTGCTCTATAAATAACAATAGAGCACTTCCTGTCCGGCAGGAAACACAGCCCCCTCCCTCACGCAGCACTATGTGAGGAAAACTGCTGTCTCCTTCAAAGAGCTCAGTGCCTGTGTCAGAGAACGTTCTCCTAGAGGAAGGGCAGTGTTTTGGCTGAAACCCAGTCCCTAGTATTGGCTTTTGTTAGTTAGTTTTGACCAACTGTTGTGATTGTAGTGGCACTTGAGTCTCTGTCTGATTTCCTCAAAGGGAAAATGAGTGCCTTTTGTTGGGTCACAGTGTATACAAAACATCATCGTAAAAGCGGTTCTGTTGATTGGATGTGATGTACTGCATGTTTAAAGGCATTTGATACTTCCATGTATTGATTGATTTGCCTAAATGCTCTTAGTAGAGTGCTTAGTTGCATATTGTGGCCAGCGTTATAGATGTCACATTTAATCGAAATATTGACTTGCCATGTTTTTGCACAAGCTTAGCTTCAGTGAAACAGTTTGCATGAGTGCTCATGTGATCTTTCAGGGAAAACCTTGTGGAATGTAAAATATTAATTCACTTCATTCGTTTGTATGGAAATTTGCAACAAACACATACATTATGTACTGTGTGTATATACACCGATCAGGCATAACATTATGACCTAATATTGTGTTTCTCCCTCTTTTGCTGCCAAAACAGCCCTGACCCGTCATGCACTGTGTATTCTGGCACCTTTTTATCAGAACCAGCATTAGCTTTGTTTAATTTTGATTTGTTTGTTGCAATTTGAGCAACAGTAGCTCGTCTGTTGGATAGGACCACACGGGCCAGCCTTCGCACCAGAATGTGATGTGCATTACATATATGTTTGTAATGCATAGCAGCATGACCATCTGACAAAATTAATTAAGTTTGTAATCAGATAAAAGCTGTCAAAATGTCTGATTCTCTTACGCCATCGCATCATCATCAAAGCAGGAAAGAGAACTTGCACACCTTATACAAACAACAGAGTTTAAACTTTTAACATGTAAATAATAGACTAAATTTAGCCGACAGAAGTTGAGTGAGTGAATGAGTCAGAAATTATTTCCTCGCTGATGTGACCGTGTGATGTGGTTGATGCTGATGAAGTGCCTGTTTGTAAGCTTATAATTCTTTAAACATTTCGCAAGTAATGTTTTTTTTTTCTTAAATAGATTGTATTATAAATGTAGAGATTGATGAGGCATATTTCGGTGGAACGGAAATGAAATTTCTTTAAAATCCATAAATATTAAATACAAGAAACATGACCAAATCATTGAATTCAGGTGTTGTTTTTCAGGGGTTGGGCTCGGCCCCTTAGTTCCAATGAAAGGAACTCTTAACGCTTCAGCATACCAAGACATTTTGGACAATTTCATTGGTCAGACATTGGTCAATTTGGGGATGTCCCCTTCCTGTTCCGACATGACTGCCCATCAGTACATAAAGCAAGGTCCATAAAGACATGTATGAGTGAGTTTGGTGTGGAGGAACTTGACTGGCCTGCACAGAGTCCTGACCTCAACCCCATAGAACACCTTTGGGATGAATTAGAGCGGAGACTGCGAGTCGGACCTTCTCGTCCAACATCAGTGCCTGACCTCACACATGCACTTCTAGAGGAATGGTCAAAAAAATTCCCATAAACACACTCCTAAACCTTGTGGAAAGCCTTCCCAGAAGAGTTGAAGCTGTTATAGCTGCAAAGGGCGGGACAACTCCATATTACATTCATGTTCATGTAAAGACAGACGTCCCAAAACGTTTGTGTCATTTTCGGAACTTGATATAGTTGAAAAGGTGACAGTGTCACTGTATGAAGCAGTCTTGGATTGTAGAGACATTTCTGCATTAGGAATGTGATGCCTTATAGCTTCCTTGTTTTGTCTGTCTCTGTGTTTAGTTATATGAAAGAACGAAAATAGGAATTAAAGAGAAAAGAAAAACGAGTAATAACCCAGCCTCAGCGTTACTCAGTTTAATAACATGCCTCTGTGATTGTAGAGGCTAATTAAATACGGATTTGTTTTTCTAATGCGCACGATTTTGTGAGATCGACATTTGTGTGGAATTGCCCTCAAGTGTTTGCCCTGTTTTTAACTGCAAGTCTGATCGATTAGGTATTGCTCTTTTAAGAGAACTCAGAGAACCAAAGAACATACCTAATACGCCACAATTAGGAAAAAAAATAAAATATTAATGCAGTCAATACAAAACATTACAATAAGATATATTTCATGTCTTATAACTATTAATATAGTTATAGTGTCTGTTTTACATTAATACACGCACACACACACTCACACAGACAATAACCATTTTTCTCTCCCTGTGTGCTGGTGTTCTGCGTGCAGGTCGTGGTAGACACGGCTCAGATTGAGAACAAAGAGGCCTACGCTCCACAGATTACCTTAGAAGGCTCCAGGGTTGTAGTGCAGGTTCCTTCCACATGGTGAGTACAACTGTTCATAATTATGAAAAATGTCTATGTTTGGACAGCCTTCAAAGCTCAGCACAAATGTTTTCCTTTATCTGAAACGGGGTTTTTTCACTGATTACAAAAACTCTGAAATAGTTGCACGCGTATTTGTTTAATCAGAGTCCGTTTCGATCCGAACGATTAAACAAAATCACTAGCTTCATAAATCATAAAGATTGTTGGCAAATACAAATAGTAAGAAATAAAATCAGATATAGCTTTTAAGAGTGTAAGAGTTGCTCTTAATACTGAATACTGTGTGATTTTTGTACTTAAAAATGCTTTTTTATTTATTTTTTTTTATTTATCGTAGTTCTTCTCTTCGCTTCTGATTTTTTTTTTAGTATGTTTTCATAGTTTGACGAGTCTAAGAAGAACCATACACCTTAAATACATGTTTGGTCAGTTGGAACGTGGTGTGACAGTCCTCTGACCCCTTAGCCACGCCCACTCACTGATCTGTCACCAGGGCAGACCAGCTTGCCCGAGCAGGAATATCCAGCTGGGCATGAACACACACACACACACACACAGGTGACATCATCAGAGTAGGACCACGGAGTGAAAACATACTCACGTGAACAGCTGAACATACTATTATCTGTTAGAATAAGAGATGGAAAAACCGCAAGGAGATTATCTGGATTTGCAGCATGTGTTTTAATATTTCAGATCTTTTTAGTGGAATGTTTTGATAAGAACCAAAAACATGTAGCAGCTATGTGAAGGGAAAATGAATGAATTTAGGTTGATTCCTTTGTACAGTTTTCATAAAATTGATGACACCAGTGTGAGAAACTTGAACAGATTAACATGATCTTAGTGGTAAAAATCCTCTAACGATAAACCATCAGTTAAAGCAGATTATTACGTTCTGTTAACACCATGAATCAGTGTGATCAGGGCTGAACTAGTCAATCCCAGAGTCTCCTAGTGGCAAGTTTATTCATAGAGAAAACACCTTTTTAAAAGGCTGTGTGTAACTGGATAAAGGAGGACACAGGAATGATGATTGCTCATTTCGTGTATCAGAGTAAGTGTGAGTCAGAGAATTCTTTTATGATATGCAACAAAAAAATCCGTCTGAAAAAGCATCTACCATTTTATGAAAATAAACGGTTGGCCTGGCTGTGATTAAAGCCTGTGATTAAAGCCACATGAGAATTTAGATATGAAAAGAACTCACAGCTGAACACAGAAATGACCCTTTGACACCTCGATACACACATTTAACTACATGTCACGTTGGTGAAAATCTTTTCAGTCTGATTTAATCAAATGTAATTAAACGAGTGAGTGTGGGTTATATTTGTTAGGTGTCTGAAGGAAGACCCAGCCACTATGTCTCTGCTGCAGCGCAGTCTGGACCCGGAGAAAACCCTCGGCCTGGTGGACGTCCTCTACACCACCGTCTTCGACCTCAACCGCTGGAAAGAGCGCAAGTCAGTAGGATCCTCCGCTTCTCCGTTCTTCTTTCTGTGTCCTGCTTCAGAACTAATAATAATAAAGGGCTTTTATTCAAGTTTATATTTTTATTGGACATGTGGGAATGTTTAAACAAACTTCGTTTTCCAGACAGGTTAAACAGTGCTATAAATTATTATGCAAAAGAATAGCAATCATAAGTGATGAGGATAATTTTTTATAAACATGTAGCTGTAAATCATTTGTTTGTGAAGCCACTGAGTGTGTACTTAACTTTTTTCTGCTTACGGAATTGACATTAAGTCTACAAGCCAGGCGTGTTTAGATGAGAAATTGGATGAATTCCAGTGTAAACATATTTCCTGTGAGCTACAAGATGAAAAAATGACAGCATGTTTTTTTTTTTTATTTGGACACTGAAAGTGGTTACGGGGGCGAGGCTGTAAGTGGCTGATGTGGGAAAATATTTTGCACAGCTGTGACATGTATCTTTGTTGTCAGGTAAAGGTTTAGCTAGTTTGGTTTTACATAGGTAAGTTGTACAAAAAACAGGAGGTAAAATAATCACATTTAAAGTGATTAAAGTCACTTATGTCCCAGTTTGGTATTTCAGACTGAAAATCTTTCAACACAATCAGTTTAACTCTTATAAAGAAGCAGCCTTGAAAAAAAAATCTTTTCCTCAGTCCTGAAAAGCCTTAAAGCTGGTGCTGCATAATCATCCCCCTTCCTCCAAAAATGCACAGCAATCTGCTGCCTCAGCACTTTCAGATTTCGAGATTAGAAACCAGGCCAGAAAGGAAGCTGCTTTGTGTCTGTCTGAGGTCACCATTCCTGTCCTATATCTCAGGATCCTTCATTTTCCCAGCATCTTCCAGTAAAATGTATACATCGGTGCTCCTTTTGAATGGAGATGGAATTAGTGACGCCAGAGGTGCTTTACGTGTTCTTGTTGAAAAATAACTACATTAGCCATATCATCATATCTCCGTGCAAACAAAAAAAAAACCTGTTAGACAATTGTAAGAAGCAGCTTTTTTGTAATCTTACTACATTAAATAAAATTGAATATCCTACATGCCATCAGAACTCTTTGTCGGTATTATCTAGGATAAGCGGACTGCATCATCACTGTTCACTAGAATTATTGGCACCCTTGATTTAAAATGTACATTAGTCAAACAAATTCAAACTATTTATCTTTGTTCGAACAAAAATGATTCTGGTTCGAACTGCAATGCAAATTGTCACGCTTCAGGAGTTCAGGAACTCTATTGCTTCCTTTAAACGTGTCCTGTTTCCTTGAGGTATAATTATGAGGTTGTAGACATGTGAAATTCTTTGGTTATCAGTCACTATTGGGGGAAAAAACTTCCTAAACACTTAGTGCTGCAGACGTCACAAAATATCGACTGTAATTATGTCATTTCCCTTCATGTTTGAGCTAAGATGCATGTGCTGCTCTTTTAAAATAGCCGGCTGTGGTTTGTAAAGGTCTGCTGTAATGTAATATGGGTCTCGTGTGTCCTCAGGGAACAAGCCCTTCCCACCATTCAGATCCAGCTTCAGAGGGACGGCTCTGATTACACCGTCCCTGCTGACCTCCACCCCGGCAACAGCAGCAAGTCCTCCAGCGGCCTGCCCAAGACCATTTCTAAGCTCACTTCCAAGTTCACCAAAAGGGCTTCGTCCAGCTCCGGAAGCGGTGGAAGCTTTTCCATCCCCAGCACGCCCTCTCGAAGCACAAGCGTCGTCGACGAAAAGCCCAAAGCTCCATCCCAGATTCTCCAGATGACCGTGTCAAGTACCAGTGACTCCAGCCAGCATGCATCTAATGATTCAACTCCGGAGGAGCAGGGTATGAATTTGCCTACGGACCAGGAAATGCAGGACGTGATCGATTTTCTATCCGGCTTCAACATGGGCAAGTCGCAGCAGGCTTCGCCGTTGGTCAAAAGGAGGAACTCGGTCGCCTCCAGCAATGCGGCTGATCTGAAGCCACCTGGCTCTGTGGCCCCACCCACTTCACAGGCTCCTGTTCTGCACCCTGCAATCCCATTGGCTCAAAATCTGCCCCAACAGCCACAACAACAACAACAACCACCACCGCAGCAGCAGCAACAGCAGCAACCACCTCCTCAGTTACCAACTACACCCAAACAGCAGCAACAAACCACCCTTCCTGCACAACCACAAGCCCCAACACAGCCTTCACCTTCCCCACAGACCCTGCAGTACTACCAGCATCTCTTGCAGCAATCCCAGCAACCCTCACCCGTCTCACCACAACTCCCCTCACAGCAGCCCCAGACTCTTCCCCCACAACAGAGAGCTCCTGGAAAGTGGCCACAGGCTCCCCCGGGAGGGCTCTCGCCCATCGGTCACATGACTCAGTGGACTTTGCCTGACCTGAGTTCGGACCTGTACAGCCTGGGGTTGGTCAGCACCTACATGGACAGCGTGATGTCAGAGGTGTTAGGTCACAAGGCGCCATCAGGGCCACGCAACAACACCTGGCCTAATCGTGAGCAGAGCGAGCAGAGCATGTTCGGGGTGTTGGGTGACTCGATGCCCTTTGACCCTGCAGGTGAGTCACGGTATTGCGTGAGTGTGTTACCTCAATGAAGAGAATGTAGTTTATCATGTATATCATGTTTACACTTTCCCTCTCAGACTTTTTTATATCCTGCCAAGTTGACTAAGATGATGTCTACGTGTGTCATGACTGTTTTTTGACTTCCTGCCAACCCTTCATGAATGTGTTGACTGCGGTGATGAAAATGTGCACCGCTGACTGATGCTGAATGTCTCATCACTCAAATGCAGTAGATAATGATCAGAATGCTGAAAGATGGACAGGAACATATGAATGTGCTTGTTATGCCTCCTCTCTGATGTCATTTATGCCCTGCACACTCCTAACTTGACAGATTATCAGTGACTGGGGTGAAAAATGCTTCATTGTGTACTGTTGTTCAGTGTCAGGATCTGACAGAACAGTGGGTAGAAATACACGCTTTCAGTCGTGTGTGTGTGTGTGTGTGGTGTATAGCATGGCTGCTGGTGTTTTGTAAGTGAAACATTCAGAACCTTTGAATCTCGAGTTTCAAAATTTTAGGAATTTCCCAGTCAGCGTGTTCAGGGGTGAGTCACATGCACAACTGTCGTTTTCAACCATCTTCTGAGAAGAGCATCACAAAGCAAGCAATACACATGTTCTCTTCCTTTATAAAGGTATCCAACACACCCACCTCATGTTTTCTGCTCATGATCAATAACTGCATTGCTTTTACTCTTTTATCATTTTAAAATCCTGACAAATATGGCTTGTAATATAAACGACATTACATCACCATATTGCTCTCAATGCTCCCATTTCTCCTTCCATAGAACCATCTTGGGTTTTCTTTCTGTGAGAAATATCCAGGAGACGCAGTGTCTTAGTGGTTTAGCACGTTTGCCTCACACCTCCGGTGTTGTGGTTTTCTGCATGTTCTCCTTATGCTTCAGGGTTTACCTCTGGGTACTTTGGTTTCCTCCACCAGTCCGGAGACATGTCTTGTATCCTGATTGGCATCTCTAAATTGTCTGTAGTGTGTAAACAGGTGAGTGTGTGTGTATGGGTGATATTTTGCCATGTGTTGATGGGTTGGTCACCCACCTTGGGCAGTGGTGCTTAAATTTTATGTGATCCCCTGAACCGTCACCGCTTTAAACCCTCACTGTGGATTATGTCATGAACAGTTTTTCAAATAAAATATGGAGCCATAGAGACAAATATAAAACACATTACATCCGAGTTGACTTCGATGCTTAGATGCCTAAACATCATAACTTTAATAATGAGGCTGTGTAATTTCCACCATTGTTACAAAATATGGATGGAGGACCCTGGATACTGGAACTGTTGGTCTAAGGTGTGTGTGTGTGTTTTAGTGTTTTCACAGGGTGAAGTAGGTGTGTGTGATGGAGGGGGGGTGGGTGTGTGTGTCATGTTTTTAAAGTGCTTTAGGAGCGGTCACATTATCATAGAGCCAGATTTTGATGGCTCCTTTGTGTATTTTTGCTGCGCTGGACAACTCTGGATAAAGAGACTGAACACAGCACGGCAAAAGAGCTGAGCACGCCAAATCGAGTCTCTCTGCCTTCACAAAGCTTTCTCTTCTTGCTTTTTACTCACTGATGCCCCCTGTTGTCTATCTATATTTACAGTTTGCTCTCTCTCTCTCTCTCTCTCGCTCTCTCTCGCTCTCGCTCTCTCTCTCTCTCTCTCTCTCTCTCTCTCTCTCTCTCTCTCTCTCTCTCGCTTGCTGTCAGTTGGCTCAGATCCGGAGTTTGCGCGTTACGTTGCTGGGGTCAACCAAGCCATGCAGCAGAAGAGGCAAGCACAGCATGTTCGTCGTCCTAGCAACCCCCGTAGCAACTGGCCCCTCCCAGAAGACCAGCACAGGACCTGGTCCCACCCAGAATACTATAGCGAGGGGTGAGTAGCTTTGTTCTATCAACAGTAGATTTTACACACACACGCGCACACACGTCAGTGTGATGATCTCTTTTTCACATTGTTATTCTAGATGACAGGATCTCCATTTTCAGCTGCTTCATACTACTAGACAGCTGTAGTGTTAGACAGCTGTAGTCTGCAAGTCTGGCAGTATTCCCATTTGTTTTGCTACCAGCATGGCACTGAAACTCATGAATCATGACATGAATCTGGACAAATAAAAGCTACTCAGTGTGTCTTTTGAGGGCTCAGCCTTATGCATCACAGTGTAACAACTAGTGGGATAACTGCACAAAGTGAAGGGCTAGTAAATAAATAGAACAAAGGGACATGTAGGGATGATGGCTTTTCTTTTAGGGTTGAGTGTCTTGTTCTCTGAAAAATGCAGTTTACTGACTGAGTTTTGTCTGTGAGCAGGGAGGCAGTGAACAGTACCTGGTCAGCCAATCAGGGCGACTCTGCCAGCTCCAGTGATGAAACCTCCTCAGCCAATGGAGACAGTCTGTTCTCCATGTTCTCTGGTCCTGACCTGGTAGCTGCGGTCAAGCCAAGAAGGTAAACACACACGCACACACCCACCCCAATCCCTACACAGTGTGTACTAACAGATGGATTTCCTGGAAACCTGGGTTGACTTGAGGTTCACTGGGCCGCAGTTCCAGGAGCCTTTTTAGCTCTTGCTCTGTTTGTGGAAAATAAGCTATTAGGGTGGAGCTTGTTGGAACTGATCATCCCTGATTCACAAAATTAGCAACTCTTCAAACCAGAAGAAAAGGTTTTCCTAACAAGCAAGTACTAAAGCTTGTTTTACTCAGGAACTGTCTAGTTCTTGTTCAGGATCATTCTGGAACTGCTTAAGTCAAGACATGTTTTTCAGCTTTAAGATGCTCTGAGCTGGAAAGATGTGCATTAGGTAAGATTAGCTAGACCCACCCCCTCACTGTGCACTAGATTTCTGTCCATGTTCACAAAGCTCCACCCACAGGATCTACAGTGGCCTGCAGAATTGAGTGTCTATATAATGACATGCAGTGCACATCCAAACACTGTCGGTTTTCAAAGCAGGTTTTCTTAGCCATATAATGCTTTTGTCCTTAAACTTTTTTTATAATATAGATCTACATAAAACTAACTATTGTAACTTTTAACTTCCAGTGAAACAGTGTATCTGAGGGAATATGTTGGAATTAGCTGGGAATGATAAAATATCATCAGCCAGACATATTAGCTGTAACACTCAAAGAATATCTGCTCTCTCTCTTTCTCTCTCTCTCTCTCTCTCTCTCTCTCTCTCTCTCTCTTTCTTTCTTTCTTTCTGTGTCTGTGTGTGTGTGTGTGTGTGTGTGTGTGTGTGTGTGTGTTTAGGAAACACAGCTGTGGTGAGCAGGAAGTGTGTACTCTGCCCTCTCCTCCTCTTCACCATGCCAGTGATGACAATAACCAGGTAGGACTTGTTTTAAAGGTAAGGCCAGGTTTAATACTGATCATTGATGTTTAATACTGATCACTGAGGAGTCTATAGAGAGAGGATGGTAAAAGTATAACTGTTTATTACCACTATAGTGTAGGTGAGAACAGGAACTAAGGTGTCTCTTAGATATTCCACAACATTAACAACTATGAACAGTTAAAAAGTGTAATCAAATACATTGTCAAATTGCTGTTATGTGAAACTAATGCACTTCAGCAAGGTAAATGTGTTTGTTTTTTCCTTCTGCTGCAGGAGAGCAAAACTAAAACATGGCCTCCGAAGGCACCATGGCAGCACTCTACCCACTCCAACACCATGCCCAATCCCAGCTCTTCCCTCTATCAAATGACGATACCTTCCAGCCAATGGGGCGACTCCATGCAAATGCTGCAGTCTCCGGTTTGGTCAACAGCCAATGAGTGCTCTCCTTCCAGCGGCCTCTCGTCCGGCTTCCCGTTCACTCAGCAGCAACAGCAGCAGCAGCAGCAGGTCTCGCAGCATAAAGCTCTGAGTAAAGGCTTCAAGAACTTCCCTCTGAATCCTGAGCACCGGCCCTCGTACCTGCACCAGTACTGACCCCGCCCACCACTGTTCCACCCACCCCCGCACTACAGCCTCGCTATTAACTGCTGATCTGAGACCAGGGAGTGTAATCACGAGGTTTAGGGCTCAGAGTAAGCTGTAGACTGGTCCTAGATCAGCGGTTAAGGGTTATATGTTATGCCACGGTTGAAGTCGGTGCTGGTGTAAAGATCACACCATTAACTCCATCTAAAGGGGAGTCGGTGATCAGGAGGTCGTACAGGACTAACGGATGAGGTCAGGTGGATGAAAAAACGCCATCAAACCCCTGCTCATGTGCTTAGTACACGCCCATAGCAGACACTTTACTCCAGACCGTACTCCGATTCCCAATTTTGATAGCCCTTTAGACGAGTGTGTTTTTATAGGCGAATTTATATGGAACGTTGTGGGACAATATATATATATATATATATATATATATATATATATATATATATATATATATATATATATATATATATATATATTTTTTTTTTTTTTTTTTTGTATTTGTATTTGTCAGATCCATGCGAGTCTCCGGTTTCCCTGACTGCCATTTGCGCCGATTTAGTTGCATGATTCCTGCTTCCAGCAGCTAGTGAAAATCGTCGCTTGAGCTTCTGCTCCACAAAATGCTCGAGTTTAGAAATTCCCAGAAACGTCTGCCAAGATTATGAAACAGCTCTCGACGGGAATTCTCAAGTCTTTTTTTCCAAGCTGCCATGGACTCGCAGAGAGCGGATCGTGTGGTGTGCGTGGCTGCCGAACAGCGTGTGTGTGTGGGCACGCACGTGTGTGTGTGTGGGGGCCGAACAGGACGCAACCTGTGACCATACTGTTTCGGTAAGGGACGGGAAGGGGGTTTAAAAAAAAAAGCTGTAACTGCCAAAATCTCGTGTCTGATCACTTAGACTACAGCTCCCAGCTACTGTTCCATAGCGTGTAAATGACTCAGAAGAAAAATATTAATAATTCTTTTTATGAAGAAGCTTTGAGCAGGCTCAGCAGAACTATAATAATCCTAGCAGATGTGTAATTTGAAAAGAAATACACTACTTTTTCAACATCTGACAAAAGTTTAAAACAAAAATAAAGAAAACATTCGCAGCAAGTAAACAATGTGCCATGTTGATATTAATAGCACTTGCGTAACTTTTTGTTTTTCTGTTTTGTCCATCTATCTATCTATCTTTTCTTTTCTCCAACCAAAGCGTTGTTCAGTCAGTGAAAGGTGCTCTGTGGAAGCGGATGGAGTCTAGTAACCTTTAAAGAAAACGAGCTAGATGTCCAGTTCTGTTCATCATCCGCTGGCTTTCCGTTCTGATTGGCTCGTTGTGACATTTAACACTAAAAACCAACATAACATCATCACATCGCATCTGTTCCTTCAAAATACAATATATTTCTTGTTAAAGATATTGACAGTATTAATCTTATTTTTGTATTTTCTTATGTTATACCATTACTGTATATGTTAACGTAATATAGGCGTATTAAGTTTAGCTTTTCCCCCCCCCCAAGATGTGAAAAGCACATTTCCTTTTTTTTTTTTTTCTTTTCTTTTAGTCTACAGAGTTGAATTATCTAGAAGATTACCAAATACAATGAGCATCTCAAACACTAAAGCCCGTTATTAGATTGGGGTGGTTTGGTTTGGATTGGTTTGTTTTATCCCCCTTCAGTTTCTCCAGCTGTGGGCTTCATTGCATTTAAACTGCCCAGGATCTTTTTTTTTTTTTTGTGGATGCCAATGTTGCCTGTATTTATGATATGACCATGTTTTCTGAAACTAACACACTTAACATGTTTACAGAGAATCATTTGCTGTATATTAAATATATATATATATATATATATATATATATATATATATATATATGTATATATATGTATATATATATATATATATATATATATATATATATATATGTATATATATATATATATATATATATATATATATATATGTGTATGTATGTATATATGTGTATATATATATGTGTATATATATATATGTGTATATATATATATATGTGTATATATATATGTGTATATATATATATATATATATATATATATATATATATATATATAATCTTTTTATAGTTCTGTGCTTTGCACAATCAAAACATAGGGTTGTTGCTTGGTCTGCGTTTTTCTCCCAAAACTGTTGCAGCCTTCTTTTTTCTTTTCTTTTTTTTAAAGACATCTTTAAAGACCTTGGACTGTAAACATTACCATTACTCAGCTGTGTCAGAAATGGTTTACTAGTGGCTTCACAAATAATTAAAAAAAAAAGTTCGATATGATACGACGCGAGACGTGAAGAAGAGGGATCGCTTGGCTTACGTTGCTTATTCACTAGAGCTGGCGTCTGAATCTTTCCAAGTGTACCAGCAATGCAAAAAAATAAATAAACATAATACAGAACGATTCACATGCTCTTGTTTAAAGCCTTGCACACACACACACACAGCTCTGAATTTTTAAATACTGGATTTCTTTTTAGCTAAAGGGACTTCGAAGTGAGGCAGAGTAAGTATTAAACCATGACAGGACACGTCCTCAATTTAATTTATTTGTATAGCGCTTTTAACAATGGACATTGTCTTAATGCAGATTTACAGAAGTATAGAAACAGGTGGGGAAAAGTCTATAATGTTTTATCCCTAATGAGTAAGTCTGAGGCGATGGTGGTGAGGAAAAACTCCCTTTGATGAAGAAACCTTGAGAGGAACCAGGCTCAGATGGGAACCTCATCCTCATTTGGGTGACGCTGGACAGTAAACAAACAATGTGCTTTCTACTACCGATGCAACGGCAGTCAGAGACGGTGTGATAGTCTCCAGTGGTTTTGTCTCCAGTGGTTTTATCCACAGCAGTCCCCAGGGTCACAGGCTGTACACACATCTATCCACAGCGGCAGTGCGCACCACCAAGTGTTTTATTCCTCTTACACACATCACAGCAATGTTCCAATCATTATTCAACCATTTTTATTTATTGAAGAACTAAGGAAGCAAAACCATTTATAGCTTTTCACAAAACAAGTTGTCACTTATTTTACTGCAGCAGTATAAACCATCGTTCCCACACCTGCCTCTCTGTCGAAGTTAGTACTGCCTTCCCATGGTGATAAACACTGTTACAAAGTGCCGACACTGGAGACTCCTTCCTCCACAGCATGTTTTTATTCCTTTTATTAGCAGAATCTTTCACCTTCCCGATAAAAATAACGTATTCTAGACCATGCATCTTGCTGTTATGGAACATTAAACGTTAACGAACACCTCCTGACCAATCAGAACAATCCGTCTGAGATCAGGTTTTAGAAATGTCCTTCGTTCCGGTCAGAGCCGATGGGTCTTCACAAGGAGCCTGGAAGACAAGTCAGAACATTTAAAATTACACAACACAAGATGGTGTGTGTGTGTGTGAGAGAGAGAGATGTGCATGTTGTTTTTGACTTACAGGTACATCAGGACTGGCATCAGCTATCGTTCCTAGATAAACTATGTTTCTGTGGAGGATCTGTTGATATCTACAAATAAATAAATAAGTTAATTTCTGCATATTAAGCCAGCAAAGTCTAAAGATTGGCTGCATCATTTTCCTTAACCAAAGCTCATCAGCCATGCCGTGGGTTTTGTGCTAGAGCCCATGAGGCCAGTGAGTGTCTGGTGTAGGAAGATTACAGCATGTCTAAACATGACTCTGCTCCTCCTGTGTAACCAAGTATAACTCACAAAATACAGAAGTGTGGGTGTTGACAGGCTTTACAGAATGAAAATTAATAACTCGGCTATTAAGACGGTCGTATGAGCTTGAGAAAAGAGAGATGCATTTATTTATTAAATGTAATAAAGTAGGACTGAGTGTCTATGAGCTCAGTGCTTACTGTACACATTCGGTGGCTCTGCCCTTCTGCATGTACTCCGCTATGCACCTCACAAGCTGGTCATTTTCATTCAGCAGCTGGAATAAACCACAGGTGATATGAGACATAAGTGTTTTATTATTGTATTCAAAGACTTCATTTGAAGCTCAGTAACAAAACTCAACCTTATTTATATGTTCGTCATCAGTAATATACATTTATGACATCTATGAGAAAACTGGATTTATGGAAATTTGTCCAAGGGAGACAGAATTTCTTTTCGACTCTCCATAGAGAGTTACAGCATACAGGCTTAGGATTGAATCTTGCACTTTCCAATATGGCGGTCGAGTTAACGTATCGCATCCGCGAGCAGCGTTTTGACCACCGAAGAAGAAAGCAACGCATACGAAAAACGTAATTTTCGCGTTCTTATAAAATTCCAAAGTGATGAATTACATAATACTTTAGTTTTTAATACCAAACGGTGTAAAAATCGAATATTACTAACTAAAACGAAACTAGCTTAGCTGTTTATGCTAGATAGTCAACTTAATGTGTAAACTCAGTGGTAATATAACTGGTTAATTTAACTTTCCCACGTTTTTTCCATCTCATTTACGGCTACTTACTCTTTGAATGGTTTCTTGATTGATTTGCGCTTTTCCGCGTTGTTTCTTTGGCACAAAAACAACAGACATCTCCAAAACCACTCAACGCTACTCAGCGCCCTGTGGCTGCGCATGCGCAGTACTTTATTTACGCGGTCTTTACGTTCATCTGTTTTCCAATGCGCATGCGCAGTAATGACAGCTCGTTCTCGGGTTGCGTATTTTGAGCGAACGTTAAGAGCTGACTACCATACAAAGAGACGTTTTTATTCATTTTTTCTTTATAGTGACTGAGAAAGTTGTTTAAATTGACATTAAATATTACATTCCGACATTTTATCGTCACCAAAACAGGTAGATTATTATTAGATTATTGAACTGGTTCCCTTCCAATATGGCGGACGAGTTGGCGTATGGCGCCACAAAAACAAAAATATTCACAAAAACAATCGCCAGACAAATTTTTTGCAAAATGTTTAGTTAGTAAAACGGAAATGAGTCATTTGCGAGCCGAAAGAGTCGACTCTTATTGTTAAATAAGTGAATAAATGTTTAATGACATTGCGTACTACAAACATCTGCCCCCTGCTGGCCGCACTAATAATTGCCGACAAAAAAAAAAGAAGAAGAAATCAACATTTAAAGCGAGATTTTTCTGCTTTCATGAACTTTTGGCTACATTTACACAAGTTTAAACATTTATATCAAATATATAAATATTTCCTCCCATTCCTCCAAGTGGGAAAAAAAGAACAAATCTAACCTAGAAAATGCATATTAACATTCTGTATTTGTATTAAAAGCCAAAATAATTATGTTGTAAACGATCCCTAGAAGAGAAAGCGCCACAACATAACGAATACTCCAATAAAATCCTCGTTATAATTTTGGTTGTCCATGGCGTGGACGTTTTTTATGCGGTTTCTTCAACATCTGCAGCTTTCAACATGCAGCTGAAAGTATTTAGTGTTCAGTTTTGTATTACTGAATCTTTAGGGAAACTTCTGGCCCATCACGCTCTAGAAATGAAGTCTAAATAGAAGAAAACAATCAAAGACAAGGAATTTGAACAACTATTTATTTCTCTTTTCTGAATAAAAACTTCAACCTGGTCACTAAAAGTACACCATGCTGTACAATTGCTTTATTCAGGAAGTACAAACAAAACAAAAAAACAAACAAAAAAAAACACATTAGCCAATCAAATTCTTTTAAAAGAGAGAAAACAATCCTGTTTCACCTTTACAAAATGAAACTCTGTATGTACAGTTCGACATCTCATGAGCAGGAGGAGGAGAGGGGCTGCAGGGGCATTAATGTGATTATTGCATCAGTCCAGGTCTCTCTCTCTCTCTCACACACGCAAACTAACTAACAAAATCCAAAATTTGACACTCCAGAGGAGTTTTCGAGTCCTCAGATCACAGCCTGCGTACTGCACTACACAGGCAAGAGAGCGTTCAATACAACCCCAAAAAAATACTTGACAACTTTGCTGGCTCATTAAGGCATTTCCCATCATGCTGTGCTGCAAGCCATGACCAAATAATCCAATCAGACGGCTCATTCAGAAACTGCAGGGCTTTATACTAGCTGCCTAACCCATAGACCAATATAATATGCCACATGTAGGTAAGGTTCATCGCGTAACGCCTACAGAAAGTACACAACAGCCACAAAGGTAACCTCAAGCCACAACAGGAACACGAACCTTACTGCGTCTTATCGATACGAGACGAAAAAACAAAAGCACTTTCATCGTAAACCTTTCACAAGCCGATATCTGGAAAAGAAACGACCGACAATTTCTAGAAAATGCATACAAACTCCCAAATGCTGGTAGAGAAGCAAGAGAGTGCTTCATTGACATTCAGGGAAAAACAAAAAAAAATTTAAATATGACGCTATGAAGCATCTGAGGAGCTGGCGTTCGTCCAAAAGCACGGCCGAGGAATCCCGAATTCAACTCTACACCGAGTCAGGATCAGTGCGTAACACTCGCACTGTGTCTCACACACACAAACACAACCTTTCCGAGACTGTTTATCCATCCGAGAAGCACACAATCATCCAATCAGAAGACCACATGATTGTGACATTGCCGCTCTCCTTTCCTCTTCTTCAGCTTAATGTTCTTCAGCTGCTTGACATAAAATACTGCTTTCAGTGAGACGATAAACTTTCTTTTTAACCTTCGCAGCTTGCTACTGAACCTGGCTTAGTCATGTAACAGGTCTCTCTGCTAGTGAGGTAACGTCTGTCTGATCTCGGTAACCAGTTTACTGTAAAATTAAAGGCAGCAGTCGGGTTTGTGACCGAGCTGCGGTGTAGATCAGACATGTTTGCACAGCTGAACATCAAGCTGAGGAAGTGAAAAGGGTTAAGTGGTAAAATGTCATGATCTATCTCGAGCTTGTTAAAGCAGAGCCTCCTGCGTTAACTTCAGAACAAACTAAAACCCTTTTCCAAGACCAAAATAAGTTCTCTCTACCCCTAATGAGAGCAGATTTGTGATCTCCTCTTTAAACCTGTGAGCTGGATTTGCCGTAATGCTTCCAGGCTCTTAAACAGAACTCAAATCTCATTACACCGGCGTTTACTTCACGTCACCAACACGTCCGTTCTTCACTTCATACCTTAGCTTTCCCTCTAAAGGAGTATTAAGACTAAAGAAAACAAAAAACAAGAGCTGCTCATATTTAAAGTAAAAAAAAACAAACAAAAAAAAACAGTTGGTGAAATCACGGCATTATTATTCATCTCTAAAGTGCAAATGAATTTTATTTTCCTCTTGAAGCGATCTGATCTTACTGTTAAAGGGTGTGCTAGCTGTTCGATCCCTGAAGAACCCGACAGTAAATGGGGATTATTCGTGCTGTAAATGTAAAGGCTCAACACATTAAAAACGGTATCAAAGAGCCAGACAAAATGACATCTATATAACCATCGGAAGGCAAGATCCACTGGCTCTTGGCTCTACACCGACGTGCTCATTTTCCTGAAAGAAAAAGACAGAAAGAAAAAGAAGGTGGTCTCTTCCAGCAGGGAACTCTGAACACTTCCTGTCTACAATGGCACTGAAACTCCTTATATAAGAAAATAATAATAATAACATTTCCAAAAACCCACTGAGTGCTGGCTGACTTGACACGCAACATTGCATTCACCAATCATCGATTTTTTTTATTTATTTTTTTTTTTAAAAACTTGACAGCCTCATTTGAGATCAGAGTCGAGGAGATCTGACCATTCAGCTAGGGAAAAGAGAAGGATGAATCTTTGTAAAAAAAAGAAAAGAAAGAAAACAAGGTGGAAATAAAGAGAGGTGTCATCATGCTGTAGTTACTGAAGTTTAGGCAGTGAGGGTGAAGCTTTCATCGTGACCGTACAGGACAAACAGACGGATTTGGTGCTTCTATAAGACAGGAAAGAAAATCAAAATAAAGCTATTTCACTGATGGGAGCTCACAGTATCAGCGGGCGTGGGTATACGCACGTGTGTGTGTGTGTGTGTACCCAACAGAAATATCAAATACATTTCAATCCCTATTATTGTTCTGTAAGAAAGGAACTAAAACGCTGATGCAAAAATACTGAAAAGTAATTTCACTAAAGTTACGCTTTTTTTTCCTTTCGCAAAAGTCCACTGTGTCTGTATCAAAGAAAGATCCGAATCCGAAGATCGGCTTTTTTGTTTTGTTTTTTAAAAAAAAAAAAAGCAAACAAAAACAAAAAACAAATGAGAGAAGGGAGGCAGAAAGGAGGAAAGAGTCCACCCTGGGTTAGGTCGACCCGCACCGGAGTTAGGGATTCAGGACAGACGAAGAGAAAGTAAGGAGAGAGGAGGAGAACTCCAGCCTGTAGGAGGCACTGCAGCTGATCCTCCTGTGAACTACGCCGCCACCTTGTTGTCCTTCTGAAACAAAAACAAAAGAAAGAACAAATAATAATGATAATCAAACACAATTAGCAGAACACATGAGAAATATTTACATGGGTATATAGTTTCCCCATGACACTAAAGAGAAACAAATCACACAAGACATGTTTTACCCCAAATCTTCTCGTCGAACCAGACCAGGCATTTTAGGAAACCAGAACCACTTTAAACCTTATGTTTAGCATTTACATTTATTATTCCATGCAAAAACAATACAGAGGGTGTTTCGAACCCTCTCTAGGCCCCGCCCACCATGCACAATATGCTCCTCGCAGCCTTCTGATTAATCCATGCAGCAAAGAAAGCTGGAGCACATGATGTTACACAAGTCTTTTAACATATTTATCTTGAAAGGATGAAAAGACTTAAACATAAGATTATTAAGGTCTGGAACTAACACACCAAATATGCCTTAGCTGATTGACTAATTGTGTGTATTAATTGTTAAGTTTTTAATGTCCTATTGGTATTGGAGTTTAAGGTGCATGCTGGACAGTAGCTGACCCGGTATTCAAATTCAGAGAAGTCTCCTCGTCCTCCCCGTCCAGAGCGGAATCCTCCTCTGAATCCGGCTCCACCACGAGGCGGGCCAAAAAAGCCACGTCCGGCTGAGCGTCCACGACCTCCACGGTAACCCATAGGGCCTCCTCTGCCCCGGAAACCTCCACGCCCTCGACGCAACGGGAGGCCAAACGTCTCAGCGTTCATCCTCCTTTCCTCTGCCCAGGTCTGCCTCCGCTCCCTACATGGACACCACACACAGAACCGTAAACATCAAAAGCGTTAAATGTTTGTAGTCTAAGTCATGAACTTCATAAAGAACTTCATAAAATTTTATCCTCAGTGTAAATAGCATGAAATGCCACAATATCATAAAATTACAGTACAATACTCAAACAAAAAATAAATAAAACCGTAACATACCTGCCACCTCCAGGTTTATCTTTTCTGTAAAGAAGACAAAGTCAGTTAGCGTGATAAATATTTTATATAAAATCTGATAATGTCTACTTCTTAGTGGTGTTCTACCTGGAGTCGTCGCAGGAGATGTTGTCGAAGAAGGATTTGGACTTGTCGTAGTAACAGTTGGGTCCGAGCAGGTCCTCCTCGTCCACGTTGCCCTCGCTGTTTTGCGTCTCCACACCTGAGTCACCCTTGTCTTCCCCGTTCACCGTCTTCTCATCTGCTGATTAATATTTGCATTTTGTCATTAGGACTACACGATTAAACTAATTTAACAAAACCAAACATGACTGATATTAGTGAGATCTGCTTTCTTTTTATAAGCCACAGCCTTCCAAATCCTATGTTTTAACTTTAGGTCTCACTCTATAGACTAACAACATATAATACCAGCAAACTGGTAAAATATTGCTGTGGTTCTGCCGTGTCCCTTAATTAAAACATTCCCAGAACCATCAATAATTGATTTGTTGTATGATTAAAAAAAACTCTTAATTATAATGGCAAAGGCAATAACGAAGCATACAGACACATTTTAAGCACTACATATGAAAAGTTTATACACCCTAGACAAAATCTGTCATTTTTGTCAGTTCTTGTCCTATACGTCTAGTTGTAACTTGTGAGAACTAGACAAGTTGTGTATCAACTTTACGAAATTGATCAGAACCTTTAATTTTGAGCTTGCTCTGGAACTCGCGGTCAATCTCCTCCTTGTTGAACTGGGCGTTGGCACTCTCAAAGTCAAAGTCCTTCTCAAACTTCATTGGTCCGTCTCTGCGCATGTTAAACCGGCCCCGGCCGCGCTGATTTCCGCCACCACTGCCGCTGCCACCACCACCGCCAGTACCACCAGTTCCTCCTCTTCCTCTTCGCACTGCAGGAGCACCTGCTGATCAACCAACCACAATTCTTCATCATCATCATCATCATCATTATCAAGGAAATACTTAGAATTATTCATCCATTTAATAAAAAAAACAAAACAAAACAAAAAAAAAAAAACACCACCATGTGTTCTGTGATCCCTGATATCAATCTAGCATGTACATTGTGCACTAGAGATGAACAAGGTAAGTTTTTGTAAGAACTTACTGCCTTGGGAGCGTTTGCTGGCATCCCGATTCTCCGCCTTGCTCAAGTCCGTTTCTGGGCGAACAGCCTTCTCTACATCAGCAGCTGTAAAGAGACAAATATCTACATTAACAGCAGTAACTTTTAGGACGTGTAAACCATTCAAGACGCAACAAAACACGACCTAAGTGATCAGTGCACAATATTAAACTAATATCATACAATATTTAAGCATAATACTAAGTTTAACGTAACAGAGCCTGTGTATTCTCACCTCTGCTTTGCTCCTGGCTCTCAGCAGGCTGTTTCTGGGAGCCGGGTGGAGGTCTGCTACCTCCAGGACTCTTCTGACTCACAGATCCAGCAGGTGGCGCTAGAGGAGCAGGCTGCACCGCAGCATCAAGGCTCGGGCTCTTCCGCAGGGCATCCAGAGACGGGCTGGTGCGTCCTGCTGAAAAACACAACATCATCGAAGAATAAGCAAAGCATTACATCAGAATCAGCACAAAAGGACGGGAAAGACGCATTATTTAAACAAAACAGAAACGAACGCTGCATGATGATTAGGATCCATAACATTTTAAGATGCTCAGGTAACTATGTAAGAACGAAACCCCAACATTCAGGTTATCACAGCAGTCATTTACATGCATTTATTTATTTACACACAGAGTGTACGCTTCTTTCCAAACAGCTTGGTTACATGTGAGCTCAGAGACAGAGTCGGAGGGGACAGCGCTCTGGGACAGAGGGGCAACTACGTTTGTCTCACTACCAAACGTGGACCCTGAACTTCCTGTGTAAAGAGGGACAGCACAGCTTTAAATGTTAGGGGTTTTAAAGCCTCACAACACATCGTATAAACCTGAGCTTCACACAGATCTATAAATAAACACCGGAAAGTAGTTCCTGTTCAAGCTTCGTTCCAACAAACCACAGATATCTTTTTTCTATAGTGTCTAGTTCCTCCTTGAACAATGTCAGCTTCGCTAAGTGATTAATTAAAGCAGCATAAGCTGAGGATCAACTCGCCTGCAGTGACAGGACCGCTGATGGGCTGGGGCACAAGGGGAGTGGAGAACTGGCTGTAGGCACGCGCTGGGGGCCGGCTGAAGGAGGCGTAAGAACCCACAGGCTGGAAGGATGGCGGCGGGGCAGAGCCTAGAGAGGACTGTGGGGGGAAAATGAAAAGATAATTAAACTACGCATGTAGGGAAATATAAATATGATCGTTATAATTACTAACTTCATGTTCATAAAATTGCTCTTTCATAGAAAGATCTAGATAAGTAACGAAGTAAATGTTAGTTAAAACAGGCGGCTTTTAATGATTAAACCATTAATGCACCCTTAAAGTGCTTATATTTTTGGGCTTCACTTTGCCACTTCACGAGTTTGGTATGGAGGAACTTGACTGGCCTGCACAGAGTCCTGACCTCAACCCTTAAGACACCTTTGGGATGAATTAGAGCGAAGACTGCGAGCCAGGCCAAAACTGGGACATCTGCCTTTACATGGACATGAATGTAATATGTAGTTGGCACGCCCTTTGCAGCTATAACAGCTTCAACTCTGTTGCCAGGTCAAGCCCTGATGTTGAATGTGGACAATCACTGGTCTACAGCAAACAACTCCAGTATTATTCTATGCAAGTGTGCATCAGTAATCGTGACAGGTTTTAGCTTGTGCAGGGAGGGAAGGTTTAGACCTCTCAAATTGGCTTTTTGAAAGTTTTAAAGCTTGCACGCACGCACGCAATGAAAACGGTATTGTTCATTATTGCAGACTTTGTGCATCGGTGAAGAGAAACAGGGAGTGTCTACAGAAATTCAACTTGGAGCCTTGAGGCTATAATTCGTCAACAAGAAAACATCCGTATTCACCTAACAGCACCTCCTGAAATTTCACGCTTTACAGCGTTTGTAAAGCTACATTTAAAGTTCTAAACTCGACTAGACCTGTTCTGATTAAACTCAAGAGCACAAATTTCCAGAATCTGCTAATGTTAATCATTTGTCTTGTGAATCAAACACCAAATATCATCCTGCTAAAATCAGAAACTGTTATTTAAAGACAAAATGCTGACTCACAGTATAAATGAAGATAATCACCACAATACGAGGCATGTGAAACATTCACTGAAACGTAACACACACTACACAGTTACCTGTACGATGGCCGGGTCTTGAGGAAGGGAGCAGTTAGGCTTCGGAGGTTCACAAACAGTTAGATCTTTGATGTCACTTCCTCTAAAGATGATGTACTCAAAAACATCGTCCCGAGGAGCCACAGGTCGGTCTGTGGGACGGTCTTCAGTGCCGAAAGATTTCACTGTTCACAAAAACAGGAGAAAGAGGGGGGAAAAACAAACAGACAGTGTCATCACTCCAATCTGATTTAACTCAGGACCGACATAAAACGTGATTGTAGTATGATTAGAGTCAATCTGAGTGAACAAAAGCTTTGAGGCACTGGGAGTCTAAAATACTGACCTAACAACTCAACAGGAACTACATTAACAGGCTACTTTAAATATTATTGCAATTAAATAAACCCTAGACTATGTGAAAGTATGTTTTCTCTGCACACATTAAACTTTTTTTTTTTAATTCACAAAAACTTGTTTGGTGGACAATTTACATATTCTAAACCTTTTTCGTAGTTTCGTGTTCATTTGCACTTTCTGGTTTCTCAGAAACACGTGTTTAGTCTTCAGAGAAAGAGAATAAAAGAAAGAGACAGAGAGAGACAGGGAGAGTGAGAGACAGACAGACAGAGAGGGAGAGAGGCTGGCGAGGGAACAGTTTCTTACAGCTGCTGTAATGTAAGTGTTCGCAGGAAGTGGTTACACAGATGCTCCAGAGCAGTACATGGAGTAAAAGTACACGCAATGCTTTAGCAGACTAAGAAACTGCTGTGGTGCGAGACAAATACAACACTTCAAGCTGTGCTGTTGTAGGAAAATAATCTACTTTACATCAGGCCTTCACTGATTATTTTCTACAGGTGCTTAAATCCTTGCTTATACACTATATTGCCAAATGTTTTGGGACGTCTGCCTTTACATGCATATGAATGTAATATGGAGTTGGGCCGCCCTTTACAGCTATAACAGCTTCAACTCTTCTGGGAAGGCTTTCCACAAGGTTTAGGAGTGTGTTTATGGGAGTTTTTGACCATTCCTCTAGAAGCGCGTGTGTGGTCAGGCACTGATGTTGGACGAGAAGGTCTGGCTCGCAGTCTCCACTTTAATTCATCCCAAAGGTGTTCTATGGGGTTGAGGTCAGGACTCTGTGCAGGTCAGTCAAGTTCCTCCACACCAAACTCACTCATCCATGTCTTTATAGAGCTTTATTTGTGCACTGGTGTGCAGTCACGTTGGAACAGGAAGGAGTCATCCCCAAACTGTTCCCACAAAGTCGGGAGCATGAAATTGTCCAAAATGTCTTGGTGTGCTGAATCATTAAGAGTTCCTTTCACTGGAACTAAGGGGCCGAGCCCAACCCCTGAAAAACAACACCTGAATTCAATGATTTGGAGGAGTTTCCCAAAACTTTTGGCAATAGTGTATTTTACTCATAAAACTCAGCTTCTCTTTTTATGTAAATGATGGTGTCGATTCTATGAATATACAAAACGGGCAGGTGACGTCATCCAGAGGCTTCCCGAGGTGCCTTTTTTACTCGCATTAGACATTTTCCCCTGAAAAGCCGGCAACACTGACACGAAGGATCATCACAGCTGTGTGTGTGTGTGTGCATCACACAGCCGGTTCTCCTACAGCTAATGAAAAATAGAAAGGAAAAAAAACAGCCTCGTTGTGTGAACTGAACGCGGTGTGAGCTTGAAGTAAACAAAGAAGCGATGCTAATGCACCAGCTAAGAGCTAAGCACCTGCTAACTTTACTTAAACAAGAAACGCCGAAAAGAAGGCTAGCGGATTAAATTAGTTGATAATACACAAATAAAACGGAGCAGCTTGTAATGTTTATAACAAAACGTAGGTAAATAGCTGCCTAGCTAATAAGCTAGCTAAAGTTAGCAAGCCGCACTGGCTACATAAAAATATATTTTAAGATATTTTTTTAAAAATCATAAAGTAAAACAAGAAGATAAATTAAACATGATATGCAAGTTGAAATTACACCTTTTCTGCTAACTACATTTATCTAGCCAGATGCTAGACTGTGTTCCAAATACCTCCCTACAGAAGTGCACTACTTAGAGTGTACAAGCCATTATTTCACATGAAATATAGTGCACTTACACACGGAGGACGTCGATATTTGGTATGGGCCCTTAATCGCCCTTTAAATTCGTAACGCAAGAGATGAGATTTAATAATATCGTTTATAATTTGTATAGCTTGTATTTTGTTTTATATAAGTTTTATTTATATATACATTTTTTTCGACCTGGCTAGTTTATGCTAGCAGTTTTTAAACCAGCTAGCTAACGGCTAATCCTTTGCGTTTTGCGTACTAAGCTAACAATTAAATGCAGCTAATAAAAGCGGTCAAAGCCAGTGTTAGCCAGCTGCACCGGGCTCCACAGAGCGCGTTATAAATCACCTTTGGCGAGCGCGACGGTGGAGTTTTCGGTGTCGATGGTGTATAATATTCCCTCATAGCGGATCTGGGCCTTGGAGATCAGGCTGATTTTGCTGCCAATGTAAGGCGTCCCGCCGCTCATGGCGTCCTCGTTATCGCCTTTCGGCTCCTCTTTCACGTTACTTTCTGTGTGAGAACACCTCGTTCGGGTGCACAAACTCCCTCCGTGCGTCCTCACCTCGAGTATATTCGATATAAGCTCCTTACTCTTGTCGGCGCAGTTCCCTCAAAGAAAGTTACTGCTGGCTACCACAACATGGCCGATTTCATTTTCCTCCGAACAAACCGCTAAGCATGGTGGGATACAAGAGGAGGCCGCTCTTTCTAACTCTCGCGATAGAACACGTGATTTCTGATGAATCCCCGTGAAGTCGTCACTTCGTACACTGTATTGCCACAAGTTTTGGGACACTCCTCCAAATCATTGAATTCAGGTGTTGTTTTTCAAGAGTTGGGCTCGGCCCCTTAGTTCCAGTGAAAGGAACTCTTAATACTTCATCATACCAAGATATTTTGGACAATTTCATGCTCCCAACTTTGTGGGAACAGTTTGGGGATGACCCCTTCCTGTTCCAACATGACTGCACACCAGTGCATAAAGCAAGCTCCATAAAGACATGGGTGAGCAAGTTTGGTGTGGAGGAAATGCACCTCAAGACCTCCTGACCTCAAGCCGATAGAACACCTTTTGGGAAGAAATAGAGCGGAGACTGCGAGCCAGACGTTCTCGTCCAACGTCAATGCCTGACCTCACAAATATATGCTGTAGCATTGCTGGGAATAAGAGGCCCAAACCTGCTCCAGCATGACAATGCCTCTGTGCACAAAGTGAAGACATGGTGTGTGAAGTTTGGAGTGCAAGAACTCAGGTGTCCTGCACAGAGCTCTGACTCTGACTCAACCGCACTGAACACCTTTGGGATAAACTGGAACACCGACTGAACCCCAGACCTCCTCATTCTTACAACATCAGTGTCTGATCTCACTAATGCTCTCGTACCTGAATGAATGCTAATCCCCACAGCCACGCTCGAACATCTAGTGGAAATCCTTCCCAGAAGAGAAGAGTGGAGCTGATTATAACAGCAAAAGGGGATTAAATCAGGATAAGTTTTTTAACAAGCACAGACATGCGTGTATATGTGTGATGGTCAGGTGTCCATAAATGTTTGGTCATATACTGTATGTGTATCAGGAACAAAAACAGCAATCCATAAGAAAGCAAAATCAACAGAAAGAGAATATACAATATAGATCTATAGTCCTTAAAATGTGATTATAAATTGATTTGTTTGATTTGTATATATTACATTAATTTGCATCACAGTTTTAGCTGCAGTACACTTGCTTGATATTACTACTTTAAATTCATAACTATATTAAGGTTTTTCAGTGAAGAAAAAAGTCAAATAAAGTGGTAAACAGCTGTAAAAAAACAAAAAAAAAACTGCATGTCTCATGCACTAAGAGAGCAATCCACGCGAAATAAAAAAAAACAACAGAAAGTAATTGAAAGCATTACAAGGCTACAAGAGAATATTTATGAACTTTAATCTATCATAATTTGTGATTACTTATTAATTGAAATTACGTTACATTTTCGATCACATCATACTTGTCTATGCTAATATATTTCAGAGTTGTGTTTATTCATTCATTCATCCATTCAGTCTTTCTCAGTAACTATCCTGTTTTTTGAATGTGGGAGACAACCAGAAAACCCAGAGGAAACTTATATTAAATAGAGAAAGTACAACAGGTGAACTATTGTTTGTTTTGTTTTTCTTTATTAATATCTTAACATGCTCATATAAATGATTGAAAATGCATTTGACCATTACATTTGCAGCTGCAGTACACTTACTATTCATTCTTATATAAAAACAACTGTATGTAGGTACTTTGCCCTTTTATGAATGCTAGCCGGGTTAGTAAATTTGTACATTTTCCCATGTCACTTTAGATAACTGCAGTATACAATACACAAGATACACTATATTGGCAAAAGTTTTGGGACACTCCTCCAAATCATTGAATTCAGGTGTTGTTTTTCAGGGGTTGGACTTGGCTGCTTAGTTCCAGCGAAAGGAACTTTTAATACTTAATGGAGGAACT
Organism: Hemibagrus guttatus; assembly: GCA_033459395.1. NCBI lineage: Eukaryota > Metazoa > Chordata > Actinopteri > Siluriformes > Bagridae > Hemibagrus > Hemibagrus guttatus. The sequence goes on from JAUCMX010000004.1 coordinate 5,467,466, forward strand.
TGACTGGCCTGGACAGAGTCCTGACCTCAACCCGATAGAACACCTTTGGAATAAATTATAACGGAGACTGTGAGCCAGACCTTCTCGTGCTACACCAGTGCCTGACCTCATAAAATGCACTTCTAGAGGAATGGTCAAAAATTCCTATAAACACACTCCTAAACCTTGTGGAAAGCCTTTCCAGAAAAGTTGAAGCTGTTATAGCTGCAAAGGGTGGGCCAACTCCATATTACTTTCATGTCCATGTAAAGGCAGACATCCCAGTTTTGGAATGGCTCTCCGCTCTAATTCATCCCAAAGGTGTTATATCGGGTTGAGGTCAGGACTCTGTGCAGGCCAGTCAAGTTCCCCCACACCGAACTCGCTCATCCATGTCTTTATGGACCTTGATTTGTGCACGGGTGTGCAGTCATGTTGGAACAGGAAGGGAACATCCCCAAACTGTTCTCACAAAGTTGGGAGCATGAAATTGTCCAAAATTTCTTGCTGAAGCATTAAGAGTTCCTTTCACTGGAACCAAGGGGCCAAGACCAACCCCTGAAAAACAACACCTGAATTCAATGATTTGGAGGGGTGTCCCAAAACCTTTGGCGATATAGTGTATGATACAAGACATAGTTTTTCTTAGGAGCTGTTAACTGCATATTGGTTTAGCTGACAATTCATAGATAAATTTGTGTTACTAACTGATGTGTTAAATGCTACATAGCATGTGCTTTTCTTACCCTTTCTCTGCATTGTTTCTGTGCCCTTGAACTAATTCAAGTGTGAATCAAAGCATGAAAAGGTGTCTTAAATTGGCTAGAAGCCTTTAGAAGTTCTTTATGTTGCCAAAAGACCCACTGGTCTGTGAAGATGCCTCTGTCTCTTCGAATAGCCTTATGAAAATATTGTAAAGGACAGAACAAACAAGGCAAAGATATGAAATTATAGACACAACAATCTAGTGTTAGGCTCTACATATGTTCTTTTTTGAATATGATATTTTACTTTTATAACTGAGAAATTAGAGAAAGAACAACTTCTTTAAAATAAAACAGTTTTTAGATAGATAGATAGATAGATAGATAGATAGATAGATAGATAGATAGATAGATAGATAGATAGAGCAGATTATATAATGTGAATCCTGGCTGCACTGCACTGGACTGAGAATAATACATATTTGATACACATTTATAAAGCATTTATAACACATATACTCTGCTGCTTAAATATCTGAAATGTTTATATTTTATTTAACAGCATCAGAAGGTACACAGCTATCAAAATTAAACCCGATGTGACGTCACATCACATTCCCACAATGCATAGCAACACGCATGCGCACTGCGCCCCTGGAGCCCCGCCCCCCGTTCAATTTAGACAAGGCTCCCCTCAAAGATGGCGGGCGCCTCCGACCCTCTGGAAGATATGCTGTTCTCCGAGGTGGATGAGAAGGCGGTGAGCGACCTGGTGGGCTCGCTGGAGTCGCAGCTCGTCGGCAGGAGCGGAAACAAGGCTTGCAGCGCCAAGCAGCACATAGGAAAACCGTTAGCTTCCCGGGCTAATACCACATCCGAGCAACAACAACATCATCATCAACAACAACATAAAGCCGGGACGGAGCGAGGCTCAGATCCTGCCGAGATCAGCCCAGCGGGCAGAGCGGCTTCTCCGGAGAGCTGCGTGAAGGCGAGTACGAGCGGTTCGCGTTCACACTCCTCCTCCTCCTCCTCCTCCTCCTCCTCCCCATCCCCATCCTCCTCCTCACCATCATCTATGGCTAAGATTAGCGGCGTGTGCGCGCAGGATGGAGCAACTTCTCCCGCGGCTAGCATTAGCGTCACCGGCCGCAGAGCTTCAGCAGCTTCGGGGTCCGTGGAGGCGCCGCGGCATTACGGTACACGGAAGAAGCGCGGTGGCGCGCGGGGCAGCGCTGCGTCGCGGAGTGTGAACGGCGCTGCGACCTCCTCCTCCTCCTCCGTCAGCGGCAACTCGCCGTCCAGCGCCGGGGCCGCGGTTTCCATGGCGATGGCGCGCGCCAACTCCGCTACGTACACCGTGTCCAGCGCGAGCAAGTCGGTCGCGCTGGATAAAGGGACACCCACGATCGCGCTACACCGACTCCCGAGTCACATCGTGGCCAGCATTGCTCAGGGCAGGAACGGCACGAGTGTGTCGGCTCTCATCCAGCAAGGGCGCCTGAACCACGGCAAGAACGCAGAGAGCGCAGAGGACAAGACCAAAGCAGATGTGCAGCAGGTCCAGCCAGGGGGTGTGAACTCGGTCCCGAGTGCTGTGTGCATCGCAGTGACTCAGTCCCAACCTCAGCCTCAATCCCAGCCTCACTCCAAACCTCACTCCAAGCCTCAAACCCAGTCTCAGTCCCAACCTCAAACCCAGTCTCAGTCCCAACCTCAAACCCAGTCTCAGTCCAAACCTCAAACCCAGTCTCAGTCCAAACCTCAAACCCAGTCTCAGTCCAAACCTCAAACCCAGTCTCAGTCCAAACCTCAAACCCAGTCTCAGTCCAAACCTCAAACCCAGTCTCAGTCCAAACCTCAAACCCAGTTTCAGTCCAAACCTCAAACCCAGTCCCCAGTAGTATCCCAAACACAGTCCCAACCTCAAACTCAGCTTCCATCTTCTTCCAAACTGCAGCCTCAAACACAACCCCAGCTGCAGCATCAATCCACAGTTCAACTTCAAACACAATCTCAACCTCAAACCCAGTCCCAAGCTCAGCTTCAACTCCAAACTCAGCCTCGACCTGCAGTTCCACCGCAGAGGATAACGGCGCCGCAGCTGATCGTCAGGCCGCCACAACAGCAGGCGACGATCCAGCTTCCGCCGGGATTTACCATCCCGTCAGGTGAGACTGACTCGGTGTGAGCTTTACGTTTATTCAAGTGATGTTCCAATGCAACACTGAACACCAATCTATTGATATATTATATACAACACAATGTGTGTGAGTGTGGAGTGTCTGTGCATATCCACTCCCACCCTGATTAGGATAAAGTGCTTAATAAAGATAAATAAATGGATAAATACACATGACTTCACATGCAAAGCATGCATGGAATTGAGGCAGAGTTTAATCTGTGTGAAAAACGCAACAGGTTTTCAGCAACTGACAACAAATGTTAGAAAGTTGTAGGAGGAATAAAATGAAGAAATGGACACGTTCACTGACCATGTGTTTATACACACAGCCGGAAGAATACACAGTAAAAGAAATCTGTTATGTGAAGGATCTCTGTGATTTACTAAGGGTTCATGTTGGCCGATTTAAAGGGGCGGAGCTTTCTCTGGCAGATTCCCAAAATATGGAAAATGGAGGCAAAAAAGTAGAAAAAAATACAAACAGCAGTAGATATGAAAGTCACTACAAACTATAAATAATATTAAGGAGCTGCTACACTTATTTATATAATTACTTTTGAAACATTTTATTATTTTTAAGTAATAATAATAGTAATAACAATGTTATTAAACCCCCTAGACAATTAAAATTGAAATAAAACTGCAGTGAAGTTGTTCTTTCATGATTGGATTGAAAAACATATTTAATGCCTACAAAATAAATTTGTATATATATAAATAAATTAATAAATAAATAAATAAATAGTTAATATTGAAAAGATGAAAAATATTTCTGTATAGAAAAAAAATATAGATTTACAATTTACTGTTAAATATGTAAAAAAAAAAAAACAACAACAAAAAAACCCCCCACAATATCCACAACATCTTAGAAAAGTGTACTGTGGCATAATTGATCACAGTATCAATATTTTATTGTCATATTATCCAGCTGTATGCTGTATGATTGAGATGTAATGAGTATTTTTAAAAAAGTCAGCGGTGAGGTAAGTGTCTGATCTAACCCTGTGGCTAACCGTGACACTGTAAAAACTCCGTTTTAACGTTAGTTAATAAGTCGACAGAGGCTTATAACACAGGTTACAAGCTAGGACACATCGCCCCCACATGGGGTGTCTGATTTACTAATAGGGCCATGAGAGAATCTTACATTCAGCTTTTTTTTTTCATTAATTTATTTTGCATTTATTAATTAATATTAAATAGCAAGTCAAATTTTATACCGAAATGTTATTGGGAGTTGCATAATTAAACCATAATTGAATAAAGATTGTACACGTTACAGAAAATTCATTATGGCCATTTGATGCTGTCTGCTTTAAAAGTTTGTGAACTCCTGTAATTACACTGTGAACAATGTGATTAAACTGAGAAAAGCTAACACTCAGTCTGATGAGTCTTAAGGTCTTTGCGGATGGAGTAAACCAGTTGGTTAGCGATTTAATAGTTTGTTCAACTGCGTTTTTATTTGTTTTTGTTTTGTTTTTGCTGTCTGTAGTAGAAAAATGCTAATGCCGTAGCAAACCGTTTGGTAGCCTGGGATTTGCTGTGCTCTTCTTCAACCACTTGGATTAATCTCATATCACCGATTATAGATTTCAAGGCTGCATCCCAAACCACAGCATAATAATGTACTTCATAATATAATGTACTTAAAGAGTAGGATGAAATAATAACGACACCAGTGGTGTACTGTGGGAATGCAGTTCGGGACCTAGCCCAAGTATTTATGCTTCTGAAGATATAATTACCTGCTTATATTTTCGTAATATTACAGAAGCATTATAACCATGCTTGTACACATTTGAGTAACTGTCACAGTCACTGGTTACTAGGTGAAAGAGGTAACAGTCTGAACTAGTTTACATCATATGACTATCATTCATTCGCTTCTCGTGATTATTTTGTATTTAATTTGCAGCATCTAAAGCTAAAACATTAAGAAGCTGAATTAAGAAAACAGTGATGTGGCTTATTGTATTTCCTGGAGCTGATTACACTCTTCTTATTGGCTTTACATTCTTTTTCCTCCTAACATGGCTGTATGAGGTATGGTGATGAAAGTTTATGACCAGTTCTGTTTGAAGTGTGTTTCTGAAACACTTTCGTGTTGGGAAACTTTCCCAACACGAGGCAGCATCAGCCGAATTAATTAGAGGCATGTCTTTCTGAAGAAGCACAACTAAGAGTAGACTGTGTGGTTCTCTCAGTGATGTATGTGCATTTGGTGGTGGCCAGAACTGATCTAAACTAATTATGTGGGTATTATGGCTAATACATTTGTGTGTGTGTGTATGTGTATGTGTATGTGTGTGTATGTGTGTGTATGTGTGTGTATGTGTGTGTATGTGTGTGTATGTGTGTGTATGTGTGTGTATGTGTGTGTTGTGTGTGTGTGTGATGTGTGTGATGTGTGTGTAGTGTGTGTATGTGTGTCATTTGTGTGTAGTGGGTGTTATGGTGTGTGTGTATGTGTGTGTGTGTATGTGTGTGTATGTGTGTGTGTGTGTGTGTGTGTGTGTGTGTGTGTGTGTGTGTGTGTTTTGTAGGCATGGTGTTGGTGCGGACGGAGCTGGGTCAGTTAATGATGGTTCCACAGCAAGCACTGGCTCAAGCGCAGGCCCAGAGTGCACTCTCGCCTCGACCTGCTGCCCCCACTACCACAGCCACCTTCAGAGTGACTACCCCACAGGTAAAAAACACACACACACACACACACACACACACACACACACACACACATTATGACTGACATACACAGAGGCCAAGCCTTCTTTACTGTGACTGACATACACATAAGCCACACCTCCTTTACTGTGACTGACATACATAGAAGCCACACCTCCTTTACTGTGACTGACATACACATAAGCCACACCTCCTTTACTGTGACTGACATACACAGTGACTACACCTCCTTTGCTGTGACTCACATACACAGAGGCCACATCTCCTTTACTGTGACTGACATACATAGAAGCCACACCTCCTTTGCTGTGACTGACAGACCCATAGGCCACACCTCCTTTATTGGGACTGACATACACAGAGGCCACACCTCCTTTATTGGGACTGACAGACCCATAGGCTACGCCTCCTTTACTGGGACTGACATAAACAGCGGCCACACCTCCTTTGCTTTGACTGACAGACCCATAGGCCACACCTCCTTTACTATGACTGACATAAACAGCGGCCACACCTACTTTACTGTGACTGACACATACATAAGCCACACCTACTTTACTGTTTACGGACATGCACAGAGGCCACACCTCCTTTACTGTGACTGACATACACAGAAGCCACACCTCCTTTGCTTTGACAGACATACACAGAGGTCACGCCTCCTTCACTGTGACTGACAGACCCATAGGCCACACCTCCTTTACTGGAACTGACATACACAGAGGCCACACCTCCTGTACTGTGACTGACAGACTCATAGGCCACACCTCCTTTATTGGGACTGACATATACAGAGGCCACACCTCCTTTGCTTTGACAGACATACACAGAGGTCACGCCTCCTTCACTGTGACTGACAGACCCATAGGCCACACCTCCTTTACTGTGACTGACATGCACAGAGGCCACACCTCTTTTACTGGGACTGACAGACCCATAGGCCACACCTCCTTTACGGGAAAGCTGACATACACAGAGGCCACACCTCCTGTACTGTGACTGACAGACTCATAGGCCACACCTCCTTTATTGGGACTGACCTATACAGAGGCCACACCTCCTTTACTGGGACTGACATACATAGAAGCCACACCTCCTTTGATGTGACTGACAGACCCATAGGCCACACCTTCTTTATTGGAACTGACATACACAGAGGCCACACCTCCTTTGCTTTGACTGACAGATCCATAGGCCACGCCTCCTTTACTATGACTGACATAAACAGTGGCCACACCTCCTTTACTATGACTGACATACACAGAAGCCACACCTCCTTTGCTTTGACTGACATACACAAAAGGTTTTTTTCGAAAACCCCCCCTTTTACTGTGACTGACAGACCCATAGGCCACACCTCCTTTACTGTGACTGACAGCCCTCATAGGCCACACCTCCTTTACTGTGACTGACAGACCCATAGGCCACACCTCCTTTACTGTAAACTGACAGACCCATAGGTCACATCTCCTTTACTGTGACTGACAGACTCATAGGCCACACCTCCTTTACTGTGATTGAAAAGACACAGAGACCACACCTCCTTCACTGTGACTGGCATATATAGAGGTTGTGCCGCCTTCACTGAAGCTGTGAATGAAAGAAATTTTGTTCAGATTGTCCT